>CAUYON010015552.1:0-17993 GCA_963573935.1 Arctocebus calabarensis
TCATAAATTTTTTGCCCACTCTTAAAGGCAGAAAAATATAAATGGTCTCATAAGATCTGAAATCTCTCTGAAAATTTCTCAATGCCAGCACTTCTGCTATAACACAACGTGTCATGAAGTAATATGTTTTTCAAAATCATATAAAAGTAACAAGTATTACAGGGAAAATATAATTTGGTGTATACCATTTAAAATTTATGCAATGGTGTCATTAGAGCAATTTCAAAAATACTAAGTACTTAATGAAACTATTAATCATGAATAAATTAAGATATAACACACCAAATATTGAAGTTTACCTTAAAAAAGAGCAGGTAAAATGGACTTTTTTGGGGAGGGGGTGGCCGGGGTTGGGTTTGAACCAACCACCTCTGGCATATGGAGCTGGCACCCTACTTCTTTGAGCTTCAGGTGGTAAGGCGGCCCCTGTGGCTTAAGGAATAGGGCGCTGGCCCCATACGTTGAAGGTGGAGGGTTCTAACCCAGCCTTGGCCAAAAACTGCACCAAAAAAAAAAAAAAAAAAAAAGAGCAGGTGTCTCACCTGATAGAAAAGGGTATAAAGAAAGATTGAGTGATGGAGGCAAAAGTCCAGATGTACAATATGAGAGGGGACAGCACAGTGATTACCTCTGAGATGAAGCACATGACCAGTGCGCTGAGAGGAAGGATAATTGGTCCTGTGTTCCCCCAATTTGCTGTGCTCCCAAATGTTATTTTGTGATCACTGCTGATACTTGGTGGTGGAAAATAGCAGCAAATGGTCAAGAAAAACAAAGATACAATGTCTGAATTATACTCTTATCATCCCCACTACCAATCATAAATGAATTGCCTTCTATCACACAAAAACAAGTGCTATAGCCAAACAGGGTATAATAATGACCAATGAACAATGGTAGTGGCATTAGAATCTCTGTATGCAAGGAGCTTAGGCATGGCAGTCTGATTGGAAGGAGATAGCAGGGCCTTATCTATAGTTATTTTCAAAATTATTTTTAAGAGACAGAATCTCATTCAGTTGTGCAGGCTGGAGTGCAGTGGAATGGATCCGTGCAGCTGTAAAACCCTGAGCTCAGTGATCCTCCCATCTCAGCCTCCCAAGTAGCTAGGACTCACCACCATACCCAGCTAACTGTTTTACTTTTTGTAAAGACAAGCTGTACCTATGTTGACTAGTCTCAAACTCCTGATCTCAAGCGTTCCTCCTGCCTTGGCTTCTCACAATGCTGGGATTACAGATACGAGTCTTATCTTGAAGCTACATTTGGATAACACGTATATTTTATTTCTTTTTATTTGCCTTTTACTGAAATTGAGTCATCCCCTCTCCAAATTGGCTGTAGCTTTGTTAATTACATAAGACAATAATAAAGATATATGTACCCGAATGTTTATTGCAGCCCAATTCATAATTGCTAAGTCGAGGCCGGGTTTGAATCCTCCACCTTCGGTATATGGGGCCAGCACCTACTTGCTTAGTCACAGGCACCACCCTGGATAATTTTTATTCATCTATTTTTATGTTTATTATCTTTTTGCTCTATCATTTTCAGTCTGGTATTAAGCCCATCCAGAGAAATATTTTAACTCCAGAAAATCTATTTTTTTCATTTCAGAAGTTCCATTTCATTTTTTTGTTTCTATTTCTCTATTAGTATTTCATATATTTTCATTGATTATGAACATATTTTTCTTTATATTCTTGTGCACAGTTCTAATAGCTGTGCACAAATTCCTTGCCTTATAATTTTATTTGTTTTGTGTTACTTTCCTGGTTGTCCAATAAATTTGTATCTGGTCTGTATATTATAAATGCTTTATTGAGGAGATGCTGTATTATTATTTCCTTCAAAGAATATTAACCTTTTTATTAGGTTAGTTGGACTGAAAGTGCAAACCCAGTCTCTCCTGTACATGAGAATAGCAGAATCTCATTTTGGTTCTTTTAGCCTTTGCTATGATGCTTGAAGTCTGGTTCCTGATGCCAGACAGATGATTTTCTATCTGAGTTTTCTCCATATTGCAAGGATTAGATTTGGCTTGTCATCAGGATAAAATTGTTTACAAATTTAGAAACTTGCAGTGCTCTTCTCTTCTTCATAGTGTTGACTTCTTTCTGGTATTTGCCTGGTTTTGTCCTTTTCTAATGTCTTCAGGCATTTATTCTTTATATTTTGTCAAGCGTTTACAAATATCACCTTCTGGAAGATTAGTCCACTATGAGCTACTCAGCTATCACCAGAAGTGAAATCCACAGTGATTGAAGAGTAAGCTTTGTGTGGTTAGCTGCTGGAATTTGGAGTGATTCATTACTATCGCATCATGAGGCTATCTTGACACAACGGTAGTATTTTTGTTTTGGTTTTTAAATATTCAGTTTATTTTGGAAGTAGAATTTCTTGAGCTTTCATATTTAGGATTTTTCAAAATATAATGCCATTTTTATTGGTTTTAATACATTTTCTGCGGGTGTCAATATTGCAAAATGAAATTTTGTCAGTTATGATACTTTTCAGAAAAGTAGCCCCAAATAAAGTATAAGAAATTACTTGTCATCATTAATTTTCCTAATATTAGTACCATAACCTCCTGCCTGTTAAGAGATTGAGATATCTAAAAAAAAACATTCCTCATAATTGAAATTATTCTAGACATATTATATTTCCTCGTACTGTGCTTTTAAGACTTAAAAGTTGTATCTAAAGTATCTTGATAAGTATCTTGTTTTATTATAGAATATTGTCTGCCTCTTTTCCTCTGTTATTCTATAACCCATGTGTGCTCCCTGCTAGCACAGGGGTCTGTATTGAGAAAGCTAATGTTATTTCACACAATGAGTTAGAATAGAAATAAATGAACTTTTATTTATTTAACATGTGCTCAGAAATTATTGCACCTACACTATTTACAAATCCATTATTTTACTCTTTGGCAGGCAAGGGTAGGGCTATCTGTGGCTCAAATACTCTAAACTGTTAGTAGGTAAATTATGCATAAAGGCTAAAAGAATTATGTAAAATTATCCACACCTACCAGCTGGGATCATGCACTTCAACTTTTAACAAAATTCTCAAGACATGTTGAGAATTTGGGTAATTGAGCCCATACTTTTACCTATTTAGAGCCTTGATTTTTCATTCTTCAATAGTAGTTTCTTGTCATTTAAGGCACAGAGAAGATTTGTTCTCATTATTCTCCTATCTCTTTTTCTATTCTTTCTCCTACTCTATGTCCTTTTTGTTTTCAACTTGTCTGGTTGTTCTTTTCTACTCCCCATAGCTCCCTATTCCAATAGCCCTGGTTATTATAGGTGCTTTTTTGGTGAAGAAGAATAGAAAGGAAGAAAAACCATCCTACCTTTGGATGTGACACCAGCAAGAAAGAGTGTTCCTGTTGTGTAGACTAATTGTTATATGAGCATCATGCAAGAGAGTTTGAACCCTTCTCATATTCTCATCATCATGTGTTCACACCTGATAGAAGAAAGAAGGAAGAACCCCCCTCCGCTGTGAAAAAAACATTATGTTACATACACACCAGGTATTGCAATAGGTATAGTGGATCAATGTTAAACAAAAACTCAGTCTATAGCAGCGGTTCTCAACCTGTGGGTTGTGACCCACAGGAACTGTATTAAAGGGCCGTGGCATTAGGAAGGTTGAGAACCACCGGTCTAGAAGGAAGTCAGGTATCTCTAATTTCAGCATAATGTGGAATAGCTCAAAGAAGCATGATTTGCAACATAATCAAATACCAAGAAAGGAATACCAACACTGCCTGATGGTAAACACAAAGATGTGACATTTGAATTAAATCACACCTGGACCCCTTAGTATTAACAATTCATTTTGCCTGTAGTATTCTCTCCCCCAGTTCTTTCTTTTGTGTGACTGACCTCTCTTCTTCAAGTATTAGCTTGAGAGTTATCCAGTGA
The DNA here is from genome assembly GCA_963573935.1 of Arctocebus calabarensis. NCBI lineage: Eukaryota > Metazoa > Chordata > Mammalia > Primates > Lorisidae > Arctocebus > Arctocebus calabarensis. The sequence continues at coordinate 3,936 of CAUYON010015552.1, forward strand.
GAAGAAACTTCACAATCACTCCTTCCATGGTGCTAAACTCTAGCATTTCATATAGTGGCTCTCTCTTTCCTTTTAAGAGAGAATTGCCTTTTTAACATTGTTATAAGTATTTTATTTATTCACTCATCTATTGTCTGTTTTTCCATGAGGGCAGGGACCTGAGTCTTGTTCACAATTGCATTCCTGGTGCCTAGCCTCATGTCTACCATGGAGTGAGTAGTGAATAAATATTTATTGCCAAACAAATTTGCAGTATAGTTACTTGTTACGTATCTTGCCTCCATTATAACAAGGCAATTATAATTAATTATTTTATTAATTATAATAATTAATAAAATTAATTATTAATTGATAATAATAATTATTAATATATTATGTTATAATTAATTATTAATGTTAATTAATATGTATTAATAATGTATTAATACATTATTACGTATCTTGCCTCCATTCTTGTTTCTAAAACAAAGAATCCAGTTTTATTCATTTTAGCTTCATTTTGAGTATGGAAATTCCTTCTGTTCTCTCATTCATCATAGGTGCTTAATCAGATCTTTATTCATAAACAAATACAAAAATTAATTATTCTTCCTTTATTACTTTTATTAGAAGGAAGATAAAAACATTCAGGAGTATATTTTTTAAACTAATCAAAACATTTAAAGAAAAAAACAAGTTGTGCTATTCCAAGTTGTGAAAAAATAATTCTGCCAGTTTTCAGGAAAAACAAAAACCCTTGAGATTAATTTATAGATTGATTGTAGATAAAGATGTGCCCAGATGAAACATTCAAGAAAGTGACCATTAAAACAGAACCCTATTGAAAATGTTTAGATTTCCACTTTGGGGCATATCTGGAGCAGTTGCTTCAACAATTAATTAAAACAGCTGAACATAATGCAGCTGCATGAGGACAGCTATTTTTGCTTTGTCCATCTTTTGTAACTAGAGCACGTAAAATAAGCTTTCATTGAAAGAACCAGTAAGGCCACTTAGTCCATGTAACATGGACAGGGTTTCCACAGGCAAAATTTACGAACAGCGTGAGCATCTCTTAACTACCCTTAAAATTCTTAGGGCTGTAGGCAGCATCCAGCAAGACTGATTAATTCACATGACCATGTCTAGGGCAAAGAAGAATGTAAGCATCCTTTATTCAGATATCCACTGAATCCTTTGCTTATCCACTCTGTGGGTGGTGGGGAGGAGGAGTCACCTTCAGTAACAGGCAGTGGAAAGTGTATCCTGTGAGAGCAGAAGAATAAGAAATAGAATTTTTCAGACTTATTTATTCCAACCATGGTTTACTTATTTATGATGGAATTTTGTTTGCACGTCAAGATCTATCCTGCCAGGAATAGAGAGCTATGTGAGAAAGAAAAATAAAAATCCCAACCAGCACTACATTGGCAAAAAAACACATTTTCACAGGTTAGCAATAAAGCAAAACATTTTTCATTCTTGTCTCAAATTTTTGGCACAGCCAAAATTTTCTCCAGTACAAAAGAATAGCACAGAGAAGACCAGCCATATGGGAGTGGATTCATCATGAACATTGGAAAAGAAAGAGTATTGCTAGATGATGTTCGGAGACCTGGTTTCAAAGAAGTCTTTTCTTTGTTTGCTTTCTTTCGGTATCTGCTTCTTTCTTTCTTTTTTATTGAGAGGCATATTTTCCTATCCATCAGGATTTATAGTTTTCTGCAAACTACTTCACTGGGACATGTTTTCCCTTTAATTTAACAATGCACATATTAGAATGTAATGTACTCATAAAAACCGATTCTCAGATAGTGCTGATAAAATGGACTCAAGATTAATAGAAATATAGTATATGCAATTTGGAACCAAGTAACTCTCATTTATTTATTAGCAAGTACACCGGTGGCATGGTCATTTCACCAGAAGGTCAAATTCATTGAATTAAACATCTCCAGGTTCTGACAACCACATAATCTAAAGGTTTAGGGGAGAAATAAAACTGTCACTGATTTTTCTGGCTCATTGAATCTACTGTATGGTTTTACCAATTAGGAAGGGTTCTAAGATGTATTCATCTTCATTTTCCCATCATTGCCAGACCCATGGACTTTGTGTCATTTGCCATAGCACACTAAAAAATGAAGACTTAAAAGGGAATTTAAAAAGAGAGAGAAATTCTTAATCATGCTTTCATAACTTTTGGTGAACAGTTGTTTTAAATTTCCAAATAACTTATTTCAAAAGGATAGTATCAAAACACATGCAAAAAATAAAAGTCTAAATAAAGCACAATAAATTATTTCACTGCTAAGGTATTAGATTTCAAAGAGAGAAAAGAGTACACATAAGGATATTAGAGTGGACTATATTGGATCTTTGGGAATTGCTGTCAGATATTGATGAAAACAGAGAGACTGCAGGAGATCAGATAAAAGAGAGAAATGATTACATTTGGAAGAACAATGTGAAATACGTGGCCAACAGAGATTTCAAATGTAAGCTAATAGCAATCCATGAGAGAACAAAGTTGGAGCAAGTCCCACATCTTTAACCACATTTACAATCATTCAGCATCTGTAAAAATTTTTACTTAGTATTTTTCTTCATTTCAAAATTTGCAAAATACATATTTAATAGGTTTAACATGTCAGTCAGTAATTTTGTCCACAGGCAGTGTAAAGGATTTGTGTTTTTCAAAAATGAGCTGGGTTTTGATGATGCTATACTTCCAGTCTGCCCCAGCCAGCTGCAATCACGGCTGATTCATAGCTCAGAGATGCTGTAAACAATGTAGTTCTGTACATTTCAATCTCCACACTGGTGAGAAGACACATCGTCTTAGGCTTTCACCTTCTTTCTCTCCAGTTTCATAGTCTCTCAACCCGGAACACAGAGAGTCCATTTTCAAATGGTTTCCTGTCCTCCTCACCTTACCAAATGGTTACCAAAGAGAATGTGATGTGAGATTTCCCCCAAACATGTTTTCCTGTTGGATAGGAATATTTTAAACAGTATATTCTAGATGATCAAAGATGGTCTCAAACTAAAACAAAATTTGAGAAAAAAATTTTAAAAGCCAGCTGGAACAGGACCTGAGAAGTTGAGCTGGGTCAGCCAGTTTTCCACTGTCAAGGTAGTCAAGTACACCTGGTACTGAAAGGCCCTTTTGTGATCTCATTTTTTGAAGATCACCTGAAATGGTCACAGCATGAGCAACAGTCTGGTTCGTTTCCATCATATGATTGTTACTTCACCACCTGACAGGAATTTTCACATTACCCAAGTCATTTTCTGTCCTTATCTGTACTTGCCTCGGGGAGCAATTAAAAAATTAAAAGAAAAAAAAAGAAAACATTAGATGTCAAAGGCACGCATGCTAAAGAGGTCTTCTGAATCAATTAATTAATACCATAGATGCTTTTCCTTTTATATCTCAGGATCTTTTACAGGAGAGATTTGCCTTGGGTTGGAATATGAGCACCTTGGTTAGCAGCTGACTTTTCTCACATTACAGACCTTTCCTATCTGTGTGGGCAACATCAATTCAAAAAATTGATAGGTGAAGTACCTTAGAGTTGCCCAAATTCCACTATCAATCATAAGCTTTAAAGTGATTTGATATCAAAACTTGATTTTTATTGTATAAACAGAAGTTCACAAAGGTTTTCCACTCAGCACATTCATTTGACATCTGAAATGACTCTGTGGTTCCTCTGCCTTCGTGTGATTCTATATTTCACAGGTTTATAACAGAACACTGTGCCTTGCAGTTGAATTACAAAAAAGAATTAAGCATATATGACATAACACAGAGTTCCTTAATGTAAATATGTTAGAAAGGGGTTTATTTTCTTGATTTGCTTTCTCCCTAATTTCACTGGGAGTAGAAAACATATCTAACAGTAGTCTCACATTGTTAGAGAATTCACATCTGCTGCTACTTTCAACCATATTCCTGGGACAGATTTTTGAATTTGTTTCATCTTGATTACTATCTAAACAATTAACAAAAATATTTCTACACAATGGCAAATGCTAACTGAAAATAATATTGTTTTAGTTTGGGAAAAATGATTTTTCAAGTAAAACTATCCATGTGTCATTGTGAGAGGAAAAATATAATACTAGAGAGAACTAGTTTCTTCCTTGTAACAAGCTACATTTTCAACTGAGAATATTTAAGTGGCATGATGACGAAGACATTTTACCTATCAGATAACCTTTTAGGTAAACTAGCTTGGAATTCTATAGTGGTTTGATGTCACAGTTTCTTGGGCATTTTTCTGCATTTTATCTCTCATCACATTTTACTTTCTAAAAAATATAACAATCTTGAATTATAGTGAAATGAAAGTGCTCTCAGGTTAGGCCACCTGGGCTTGAGTCCTCAATGATCCCTTGGAAAATCACTTGAATTTAGCAACTAAACCTCAGTTTCCTTATCTATATAATTGTGATAATATTCTCCCATCATAAAGTTAAGGTGAAATTGATAATGTTTTTAAAATGCTTCACCTCACTGCCAATGATATGGTAATTGCACTGTATTTAATGTTATTTTGGCAATCTTTTCATAAGAAGAAAGTGATTTCCTGCTGCTTTTAGTAATCCCAGAAAGCCTATACAGCCTTGGAAAATGTGGACATCCCTTTGTATTCTCCACAGGAAAAGACCCTCAGTCTTCCAGCACATGGTTACTGCTCATGACCTCTTCTTATTCCCAGTCAATGTTATTACTATTTTTTCATATATATACAGCCTTCTCTTAAGCTTTCTAATCTGAATTCTTTGTATCTTAATAGGCAGAAAGATACTCTCCTAATCTTTTATTTTATTTTTATTCTCCATTAATGATCATTTCTCAAATCCAAGTTTATTATCACAAAACTATTATTGTTGTAAATAAAATTTCGTAGAAAAACAATGTTAGTATATTTCTTTTCACTAAACGTCCCTATTCTGTGAGAATTGCCCATAGGTTGACCTGCAGGTTTGATTTCAACTCACTGACTCCTTTATGAAAAGGAAAATAGTAATAACAGTGTCTCTCCCTACTTTTGCCCAACCTCATGTGATGGAGATGTATTTAGCTGCAAAAGGATATTTCTACTTGGTTTCTTATGGCTAAATTGGCTTTTATTCACTTAAAAGATGAAAATTTTATTTTCAAAGATCTGTAGGTAGGGCGATGCCTGTGGCTCAGTGAGTAAGGCACCAGCCCCATATACCAAGGTTGGCAGGTTCGAACCAGGCCCTGGCCAAACTGCAACAACAAAAAAATATTCAGGCTTTGTGGTAGGCATCTTTAGTCTCAGTTACTCAGGAGGCTGAGGCAAAAGAATAGCCTAAGCCCAAGAGCAGGAGGTTGCTGTGAATTGTGATGCCATGGTCCTCTACTGAGGGTAACAACAACAACAAAAAACCTGTATGTAGCAATTATCTACATAGATAGATAGATAAATATCATACGTATGTGTATATATACTCATACATATGTATGATATATACCCAAAACTTAGTGACTTGACATATATACATATATCATACATATGATATATGTATCATATGATTTGATATATATACATGTATCATACATAGGTATGTACATATTCATATATATTCATATGTATGATATATACCCAAAACTAAGTGACTTGAAGAAATGACCATTCTATGTGCTCAATATTTTGTACATTAGTCCTTTGGACTGGGCTCAGCTGGGAAGTTCTTCTGCTTAGGTCATGATGTAAGGTCATTAATGAAGTTGCAGTTATCCAGTACAGCTTTACAGGATGGTCATTGTCAGTCAGGCCACAGGTTTCCAGCAGGAAAGTCTGCACTGGTAGTCAGGTTGCAAAAGTGCAAGAACAGAAGCTTCTTCAGGGCCTCTGGAGACTTAGAGTCACACACCTTTACTTCTGTTGCATTCTCTTGGTCAGTGAAAGTTACCTGGCTAAGCCCAGATTCATGCATACACTGGAGAGAAATTATAGCAGCCACGTTGCAAATAATTTACAGTACCACAAAAACCTCCTTAAAAAAATCAAGTCATGTTTAATTTCTAACCACAACCCTGATTTCTTTCAGTTACTTTTTTTTTTTAGAAATTATATACTCATTCTCACTTCTGCAGAATATGTACTAAAATTGGAATGATAAAAAACTATATAGTCTGTACCAGATGCTAGAAATACAAAAGGTAACAGACATAGCTCTTCCTGTAAGGAATGTTTATCTCTGATAGAGAAGATAAAAAATTCCTGGATGATTAGTGGCTCAATGTCCATGAGACGTGATTAGTTGTGTTCATCTGAACAATTGAACATGGTCAGGCATTCCAGAAATAGCATTCGTCACTGAACAGACTGAGTTGTTTATGTGTGTTATTTATAAACTCAACCTCATACAACAAAATCATAGAATTGAACAAATCAACAAACACTTCTTGCTGAGACTGAATCAGTGACATTTTCATCATACTTGAATAACAGAACAGATTTTAGGCCCCCATTTAAAGCAGATTAAGGTAGTAGTAATGAGCTTGACTGTGATAAAAAAATAGCATAATGTCTCAGTAAACTCACTGTGAAATAGAGGCTATATCATTATATAATCTAACTCATACAACTATATTGTAGAATAGAGAAAAAAGAAAAAGTGTGTGTAAATCTTCATCAGCATTGGTATTATTTTGTAAGTAGTGAAGAAAGAGATCCTTTCCAGAAATACGTGAGTAGTTCAGAATTTAAACTTACTCAAGTGTCCAGTTTCTCTTCTTTACCCTCAGGTATTCAAGAATCTTGAAAAACCAAAAAAAAAAAAATTAATAGAAGAAAAGTATGAATGTAATATACTGATTTAAATTAGGAATCAACTTTATCTTCCTGAAACTTGTTTTACTGGACACAACACAAAAAAAACAAAGTGTGTGCGTGTGTTTACTACTGATGGTAACAAATGACTCTTGATTTTCTTTCTGGTAGAAACTCAGTTTTCTTATAAAGATATTTTTTTGATCTCTTACTCCCCAAGAAGTATTGAGCATGGAAGAAAGGATACTCATTCAACATACAAAACTCCACCAATTCAGAGACAGGTACCAAAACTCCTGATGTCAGAATAAAGGTTGTATTTCAGTATTTTCAACAGTATTATTCCAAGATCATTATGTTTAGGGACATATTTCCAATTTAAAAAGTTAAGTTTTCATCTATTCAAGATTGTGATGCAACACCAATCAAACAATCAAACAAGTCTCTTCACTTATGAGCACTACCTTCCAATGCCAGAAAATTTGTATAGTTGACAATGCCTGACTCTAGGTTGTGATTGCTGGAAACTAGTTGGTTATGTCATCATTCGAGCATTATTTAAGTATGTTTCTCGTTTAATTAAATTTCCTGTTTTGTTTTCTTTAAACCATAAATTGTCTCTTAAGAAATTTTACAAAATGCATATTCTTTTCCCATGAGACCTGTGCTGCTCCTCAGCTGGGCATTGACTGCCAAAGGACATATTTTTTAAAGTTTTCCTTTTATTGGTTTTGCATAATGGTTGCAACAACTCTCAAGTAATGAAAAAAGAATGAAGAATGCATGTCCTTTCCAGCACATAGCCACAATGTTAATGTTAAAACAAAGCAAAACAAAACAAAACAAAACCCACCCTAAAAGTGGTCTTGGACACCCAGTCCTCCTTTTAGCTCCCTTATTTAGATTCAAGATGTTTCCTATCTTTTATCCTCTTATTCAAAATAAACTATTTGCTCAAAGAAAGTCTGTCATGTAAAACATCTGTGATAATGTTCTTGTGGTCTGGGTTGGACCCTAGCTCCTCTACCAAATAGTGTAAATTTAGTGAGGGACATGACTTAACCTTACAAGTCTACATTGTCTCATTTGTAAGCTAGGAATAATGGAGTTTGCGTCTTTGAATTGCTTTGAAGATGAAATAAGACAAGCATGTGAGGCTGCCTCACAAAATGTGAGTTAAAGCTAAATATGAATAATCTATTACCTATTCCCAAGCTGCAAATTCTATTTTCTGCTCCCAAAACATAGCTGGTAGACAATGTATGTAAATAAAACTCAGTCTTAACTATTCTGTATCTACAGCAGTACATAAGAGACACTAATTATTGTCTGCTGAATGTTTCATTGCCTACGCCTATAATATTGTGCACAGAAGCCTAATGTAGGAGTCAGTGAACTTTGGGCCAAATCTTGCTTACTGTCTATTTTTTAAATAAAGTTTTATTGTGGCAAAGCCACATTCACGGACTTAAGTATTGTTTATTTAGCTTTTGTGCTACAATAGAGTTAAGTATTCTCAACGAAGACTCTTCATCACCCACAAAGCCAAAAATAGTTGCTGTCTGACTCTGACCATTCACAAAAACATTTGCCAAGCTTTGGCCGATAGCACTGAGTTACCTACTCACTCCTGTCTCAATAGAAGATTTCCTGATGAACTCTCTAATTCAGGGGACACATAATTCTCTGAGAATTATGTTTTAACGTCATTACTTTATTTCTTCACAGAAGTTATTGGCTTAATTTTTTTAAAGAGAAACTGATGCTATTAAGAAAAAGAAAAAGGGTGTAATGATGCTTATGGTGTGCAAAGAACATGTTCCTATGCACAGTGGGCATCTTGAAAAGATAAATGAAGGATGCTGAAGTGGAGAGGATGATGGGGCCCTGATATTAGCCCTTCCATGCTGACTTTCAGTACAAGGGGTGCACCACGCAATGAGACCACTGATTTTATTTTTATTCTTAACCTTTGCCCAGATCTGTGTGTCTACTGCAGGGATCCTGAATAATGTCACCACATAGAGATCTTGAAAACAATGTAGAAAAAGAGACAGGTTCATAGAAACATAAATTTGACCTATAGATTAGGGCCAGAATATTATAGACACATGTCCCTAATTCTTCATGGGCACATTCTGGGAGCTGAATTCCATTACATTGCTGTGATCTGCTGAATGTAAAGGGGAACCAAAGTAATCAACAATTGACTTGGGGTTCTCTGTTCTTTATCTAGCAGCTACTCACACTGTACTTACTACACAAAGGAGGCCAAGTTGGCACAGCTTTTTGACTATCTCTGCAAAATTCATTTGAATCCATTCCTATGCCTGTGATCTCCTATCAACCTGGGGGGGGGGAAGGGGAAATCAGTCCCAGGAGCATGAAAAACAGCATACTTAAAAATATATCCTTTGCTTATTTATTTCAAGTAAAAGGCCACACAGACACAGAAAATTAGCAGGCTGGTGAAATGAGATTTAAGTTCCATTCTGGTTAAAGGGTCCTCTCTGGTGTTTGATCCTAAAGACTGTACCTCACAGTCATAAAGAATTTCCAAACTTTCCAGGCACAGGAGAGTTTCCCATGTTGAAAGACTGCAGGATGGGACCCCATAACAATCCCCCAAAAGTTCAGGCTGAAATTACATTCAGGCCAAGCTTGTGTGGTGTATTCCTCTGTAATTGTTGGTTCTCTTCCAGAAGGCTCTCAACACATGGGACTCCAATGAAGTTCAGCATGTGGAAAGGGCTAGAGCCTGGAGCCTGTGTATGTGTAATGGAAACACAGCAGTGACCCCATGATCCAGGTCTGTATCTGTGCTGCCATAAAACGTGTTTCTCCAAACAGAGCAGTAAGAGAGCCAGTGACAGGTGGGGGCAGGAAGGTTCTGCAAAAGCCTCCCACAGGTAGAAGGCAGTAGGGCCTCCTCATAAAAAATCCCATGCATTTAGGGAGCATCATGTAGTTTGCAAAAGTACTTCCACATTTAAGATTCTCAGGACCAACCTCTGAAATAAGGCTAGCATTCTTTTACTTTAAATTGTGAAGCAATTGAAACAGAGAAGTCAAATGACTTTCTCAACGCTCATTAGTGATTCCCCCAGAATCACAGCTACTGTCCTTTAACACCTCATTCAATAGTCTTTCTAATGAATTATTGTATGACCCACATTTCTACATGACCTTTTATATGACTTATGTTTCTATGGGATGGATATGCAAAGACAATACCTGTCCAGAAACAAATCTGCTGAAAATCCTCCCAAGGCATTGGCCAACCAGAAAATGAGAGTGGGAGAAGTACAGATAATACTTGGAAATCTCAGGGATTATGTTCATAAACACCATGGGAACATAAAACTTCTTCCACAACACACAATCCAATATAACTAAAAGCTTTAAATTGTCCCTTGAATGGAGATGACTTCATCTTTACTGAGGAACAGGGAGCAGAGCTAATCAGGCCCTGCTAACCAGAAGCTCTGCCATAGCGGTCAGCCAGTGTTCAACTGTGATTTGCCTCAGAGGACCCACAGAAAGCCAGGAAGGCATCAGAGAGTTATATAAAGTTAAGACTAAAAGTGAAGCCCAGGAGAAAGGGTATTTGTTTACAGGCGCAGATATGGTTTTGTTCTTGGCACCCTTACCTCACCACTGTCACCAATCAAGAAAGAAAGTCCTTTAGCTTGCTCATTGTGACTGAGCTCATCAAATATGCAACATTTCACTGCCAGCTCCTCTCACGGGTCCCAGGCAGCACTGTACCCCACTTTGTTCCTAGCCCGACTGTCTTCATATTCTCTCTGTCCCATCAACCAATGCATCCTGAGTATTGAAGGTGAAATTGTCGTGATATAGAATAAATTGTTCCTATAAACACTTACCAAGCATTTCTGGACTATGGAGTATATGGTCCTAAGAAACAAAGTCTATCCAAGTATCAAATAAAATGGATGTGGTAAGAGTCAGGCAATAAGGAAACAGCCTAAATTGAGGGAGTTCAGAGCCAGATTCCGGTGCCACCTTAGGTAGATGTTTTCTACCATCTTTGAGAATATCTCCTCTAAAGATACACGTGTCAATCATGGTGTTTCGTGCATCTTCATTACAGAAGAAGAATATGAACATTTTTAAATATCTTTATACTTTTGATATGAACACAGTTCCAATTCATGTAACGTTCATTTGAAAAATAAATATCAACTCTTTCAGTTTCCCAATATAAAAGTATATCAAAGGCTAAATATAACAAGAATTGTACTACATTAATGAGAAATTTATATTTAAAATAAAAAGTGTGTTGAGGAAAGAAAAACCTAAAAGCCATATCTAGTGTTACAGTTATCATATATTTCCTTTAATGTATCAGCCTTCTCTGTAAGAGTGTCCAAAATCATTCATCAGAGCATAGCTCACCCAGTTCAAGATATTCACATGGAGACTTCATCCAAGAAGCCTTCAGGTTGCCACTTTTCAACTTTATATGTGGGTCACTATAAAAGTTTTGAGACAGGCTGTGCTGTGGTTCCTAATTTCACTTCCAAGAAATACAGTCGACAGCATCCTTTCTAACCCACTCAGTGCAAGTTTCAACTTGCTCAGCTTATTTTCTGCAAGGGCTTTCTGTGTTTCTGTCAGCATAGATTTTATACTTTTTTCATTTTTATGTGTCAAAACTCTCATAATGACTCATATTCATATGGGGGAGGCATCAAGGGATCTGCCGTTCTGTACTATAGTGTAGGATGTGCTGCCCATGATAGGGCCTGGCTCAGGGCCACCTTCAGGTTAAAATCTGACCTATGGTGAAGGAATTCACTTGGAAGAAGAGCTCTTTCTTTACTGTTGCTGGACCAAAGATGCTTCATGAGCTGGAGGGGCTTGGCCCACCTTTGAGTAAATGCACATTTCAGCACAATGATATCAGGAAATCTTATAAAACAGGTCAAGAAACCTATGGCAAAGAATTTTCTTTGAGAAAAAGTTAATAATCAAAATTTTAAAAATTAGAGTTAGGCTGTGCGCGGTGGCTCACACCTGTAATCCCAGCACTCTGGGGAGGCCGAGATGGGCCGATCGCCTGACCTCACCAGTTAGAGGTCAGTTAGTACCTGACCTGAGTTAGAACGAGACCAACCTGAGTTAGAACAAGACCGCCATCTCCAAAGAGAGAGAAAAATAACTGGGCATTGTAACGGGTGCCTATAGTCCCACCTACTCAGGAGGCTGAGGCAAGAGACTAGCTTGAACCCAAGAGTCTGAGGTTGCTGTAAGCTATGACACCACATCACTCTGTCAGGGGCAACAAAGTGAGAAAGTCTCAAAAAAAATTAGAGTTAAAGAGACTTTATCTAATGATTTAATAAACAGGGATCATAAGCTTTAACATTTTACGTAACAGGTGGCATTAAATTGCCATGACTTGGTATTTAAAAACAGTAGATTTCACTTTGTGGTGGCACTGAAAATTATTTTTTTATTGGTTTGTTTTTGGCCAGAGCTGGATTTGAACCCACCACCTCTGGCATATGGGGTCAGCACCCTACACCTTTGAGTCACAGTCAAAGCACTGAAAATTGTTAACAGAGAAATATCTGCAATTGTGCTCCTTCTCAACTTCACCAAAGAGAAGAATTCTAGCTTGCTATGACATCATTTATGCTCTTTATCACACTGAGTTCCGAAAGATGTTCCCAGTAAACAGTGAGAGATGGTGTGGATGCTCATTTCTCTGGTGTCTGGACTCAGAGGAGCAGAAATAGTGCAAACATAGGGTACTATTTGAATAAACAAGACTGTGTTACATAATTTTAGCTGCCATTTTGAGTATAGAATTTTGGATAAAAAGAAAACTATCTGTAGATTACTTTCAGGAAGTTTTCTCCATATCCTTCTGAGGAAGATCCTTGACTCACACCCTTTACACTATCAATAATGATAATAATGATAATACAGGAGTGGGGCAAGATGGCGGCCGAGTAGCAACTTTCTGTCAACAGGGCACGGTGAGACTGGGGAGAGAGGACTTCAGGCATCTCTGGCAGGTGGGATCTGCCCATAAACTTCCCTTTGGGGACACAGGGAGACAGCGTGAGACTTCTAGACACCCCGAGGAAGGCAAAAGAGGCAGAGATTGGGCAAGTGGTTGCGTGTGTGTGTGTGTGTGTGTGTGTGTGTGTGTGTGTTCATTCGGTCTAATCCCTTTGGCAGCTGTGGGTGAGGTAACAATGGGACTGCAGGCTGGAAAGGCCTTCCTGTGAGCTGTTTGGGTTTCTTTTGGACTTGGCACTCAGTTGAACTGCCTTGGGAGAACTTGGACAAGAGTGCAGGGGGTCTTTGAGTGTCGTCTGGGGTCCCAGACTGGGCCACCAAGCCAGATGGAGCTACCAGTGTTTGGTTGTGGGCTGTGTGGAGCTATTGTGGGAGAATTGCCCTGGCAAGCTCCACCTTCAGGGTCGCAGAACAAACATCAGGTGGGAGCAAGTAATCTAGCGACTGAGCAGCCTAAAGGCAGGGACTGAGATGCCTTGCAGCCTTAGCCCTCAGGGGCATAAGGTAAGAATGGTTTTGGCACACTGGGTAAGTGGATAGCCACTTCAGGAGTGATCCCAGTGACAAGTGCTTTCCCTGGAAAGCTTATGCTTAGCCCAAGTTAGCAATTTAAAGTGTCTTCTAAACAGGCTGAGGAGGAGACATAAGAAACCACAACCTACAAGGGGAAGAATATTAGAATAACTGCAGATCTCTCCAATGAAACCTTTCAAGCTAGAAGAGGGTGTTCATTGACTTTTCATCTCCTAAAACAAAAGAACTTTCAACCCAGGATCTTGTATCCAGCTAAACTGAGTTTCATTTACAATGGAGAAATTAAATACTTCAACAATATCCACATGCTGAAGAAATTTGCTATAACTCAGCCAGCTCTTCAGGATAGTCTCAGGCCTATCTTCCACAATGACCAGAGCAAACCTCCAACACAAAAGTAAACTTACCCAAAAACTATTTATCAAATTTCATCTTCCACAATGATGAAAGGACTAAAAACGTCCACTGGACTTTCTAAAGATTTATCATTACTACAATTAATGTGAATGGTTTAAATTGTCTTCTAAAGCCAGGGATGTTGGCGTGGATGTGGAGAAAAGGGAACACTTCTACATTGCTGGTGGGAATGTAAACTAATACATCCATTTTGGAAAGACGTTTGGAGAATACTCAAAGATCTAAAAATAGACTTGCCATTTGACCCTATAATTCCTTA
>CAUYON010015556.1:0-32867 GCA_963573935.1 Arctocebus calabarensis
GTAGTTTTGATTTGCATTTCCCTGATGATTAAGGATGGTGAGCATTTTTTCATGTATCTGTAGGCCATGCGCCTGTCTTCTTTAGAGAAGTTTCTCTTCAAGTCCTTTGCCCACGCTGAGATGGGATCACTAGTTCTTTTCTATATAATTTCATATAATTTTCACATATTATGAAATACTAGTTTTCATTTGATTTATTTATTTTTTTTTTTTTAGCCACTTAAAAATACAAAAACCATCCTTAGCTCTTGATTTGGTCAATGGCCATAGTTTTCCAACCTGTGCTAGAAAGGAAAGAACCGAGGTCAGTAAATTGCAAGTTCCACCCAGCTTAGGCACTAGGTCACTGAAGAAAGCCACTGCACTCTCTTGGGAACCAGTTTCTTCATTGTTAAGGTAAAGATTTGGCCTGGGTGGCCACTAAGTTCTTATTCTAAGAGCAAGTGATTCCTTCTACACAAGTAACCTGTTCAGGTACTCTTCCTGGAGGTCACAAGAGCCGTCTGTTCTCATTTCCAGTCTATCCTCTTAAAGCAACCCTTTACCTCCTTCACCAGAAGACTAAGGGGAAGTGGGACAAAAATAGCCAGGGCAGCAGGGTTGCTTGAGGCTCATGGTCTGTAGTCTGGGACAAGATCTAAATTCTTTCCTTGGCTGGACAAGAAAGATTTCTCCCTCTGCTCTTTAGAACCTCCATTTTCTTGAGAGATTCAGAAACTTTATCCAGAAAAATCCATCCAGGACTAATCTCTGGGGAAAACACAAATAATGCAAAGGCAAATGATATGACTATGGAATGGAGATATCTTTCTCCTCCTGAGGGTTGGCTCTGAGCTCTGTTCAGGAATCCAAAGGAGGCTGAAGTCTCCCCAGTGTCCCACTCAACACCTATCCCTCCCAAAGCCAGGTCTCTGCCTCCATGCACTTCTCGTTCCTGTAAACACCTGCTCTCGTGGTAATGTTAGGCATAGTTTGGTCACTCATACTAAGATAAGAACAATTGCAGAAAACTTGTAACACTAGAGAAAGCTGTAGGAATTAGTCCTTGATGACACATAAGAGCCAGCATTTACTGAGTGCTCACTTTCTGCTAAGCTCTGTGTGTGTGTGTGTGTGTGTTTCCATCTAAAATCCCCATTTTGCAGGTGAAGATGTCAAGACCTGAAGAATGTAAGTAACTTATCTAAGTTCACCTCCCCTTAAGTGGCAGAACTGGGAATTGAACCCTAGCAGACTAACTTTAGAACTGTCATCTTTAAATTAACTGTTTCCAGAATGGTAAAATCTGGAAAATTAGTAAGTAGAGGAAATGTATTTCAAAGATCTTGCCTGAGGGCAGTGCCTATGGCTCAAAGGAGTAGGGCACTGGCCGCATATGCTGGAGGTGGTGGGTTCAAACCCAGCCCTGGCCAAAAACCACAAAAAAAAAAAAAAGGTTTCACCTGAAATGCTATATTCTACGTCCTGTGTAGCTGCCACTCTTCCTGTCACTTTATGAGATTATCTCTGCAGTCATGTGCTTTCCTTCCATCCCTCTTAACTTGCCAAGAGAAAGGGTACAACTTTGTGCAAGTAAATGGGCTTGAACAAGCCATACAGTTCAAACAAAAATTCTTTGGCAGGATTTAGAACTTGATCTACTGCTCTCAACCCATTAGTCACGTATTTCCTAGGTATTGGTAAACAAAAAACACTCTCCTAGGCCCCAAGAAACAATCATAAGAAATGCATTTGCATGAGTGAATGCTAATGGAGGCAAGGGACAGGTCAAGCAGGCATGCAGTTTGGACTTGTGTTGCTTCCAGAGATATGACTGACATGTGCTTGATGTCAGTCTGTATAGCAACCAGGTGTGATCATGTGGTTCTGTTCACATGGATGTACTCTACGCTACAGAGGAGCCTGTCATTGAACAGGGGAGCAAGTGAAAACCACAAGCAGGGACCAGATGGAGGGTAAAGAGTGTGGCTGAGGTTCAAGTCAGAGAAATAGAAAGTCAATGCAACTTTGAAGTTGTGCTGTAAGAGATATGTCCTGAGATATGGCTTGTGCGTGTCAAGAAAGCTCAGATGACTGGGGCAAGAATCTGAAGACTTCATAGCTAGGGTAGGTCAGGCATATACCACTAGGGCAGGTCAGCTAACAGAGGAAGAAGCACCCAGAGGGCTAGATGTCATCCCGTCTACTAGAGTGTTTCCATTGAGGGTGTTTGTGGACAAATAGCACAGAGAACATGATGGCAATTCCCTTGACACTGTTTGTTGGCATAGTGAGGCCTGAAGCAATGGTGACTGATCAGATCCAGAAAGTAAAGCCCACAGGTGAGGCCCATACAAACTTTTGCTGTTTTCCCATCAGCTTCAAACACTGGGTGGTAGGGAGGTAACATGTATAAGACCCAGTCCTTCCTTCAGACTTGATATCTAGTTAGAAAGCAAGAACAAGGAAAGAAAAAAACACTCAAGGCTTTAAACAAATAATGCCCATATTAAAAAGACATAAACATGTTATGGGGCAGTCTGTGGGGTGGAGTAGCAGTAACTGAAGCTGAAGTGAGACACCAGGATGCAGTGGCGTGGAGTCTTGAATGCTGAGCAAAGTCATGGAAATATCACCCAGTAAAAGTAGCAGCACACTCGGACAGCCCCAGCCATATTCCAGGCACTCACCACTGTAACCAATCCTTTTTAAACCTTTCAGTGGCTCTGTGAGATAAGTATACTTTTCTCCCCCATCACAGTCAAGGGAACTGGGCATTGAGAAGTTAAGAGACTTGCCCAGTCCTGGCCCATTGATTGAGAGATTTATTTATTAAGAAGTTCTTCCCTCTGTACACCAATGAACTTCTAATTTTCTATCCTCTGGAACTACACAAAATGAGATGCTTGACGAAAACCTTCAACCTCACAGTTTTCCAGGGACAGTACCAAGCTTTGGGCCCAGGCAGGATGACTATAGAGTTCTGACTCCTTTCTACCACACTCTCTTCCCACTAGAGGATCTGGGGGCTCCTATATGAGTTAAAGTCTTATAGCTTCACAGAAAAAAAAAGTACAAATGCATGGCTCCATCACTGGACATTCAGATTCAATGCATCCAAAATTCTGAAAGATTCTCTGGGTGATTCTGATGTGCATACACCCAGGGGCTGATGGCCTCTACTGTCAGTTGCTGGTAGCCCTTTGGGTTCATATAAACCTGACAACATTCTCAAAGTCACATTTTTTTGGTATCGGTATTAAAAATAAATTTATTACTGAAATTAAAACACTACTAATTCCATTAGTAGTTTGGAACATAGTGGTACCCACTGAGTATTTCCACTCAGTGGTAAACGTAGAGATTAGAAATAATTTCATTGCCTATTAGTAGAACTCTTTAGTAATTTTTAGGAAAACTCAAAAGTCCATGTGGATTACTTCTACATCCTACCAAATGCTAAATAGTGCTGCATAAAAACACATGCCACAGGTGGTTACTATATAATTTCCATTTGACTAAATAGTAGATTATGAGACTTTGGGACATTGCTCTAAAAAGATGCGCAAGCACTTATGATCTGGATTTGATTCACTAATAAATCCTCATTCTGATGTTCCCACTTCCAGAATCCCAACATCATTTCTTCTTTCATATAAAGTGTCATATTATCTAAAAGATCAAAGGCTTTAAATTGTATCTATTACATTGTTAATACAAGTAAAATTTTTCTAATATTTATCAAGTTTTCCTGTATTTAAAGACATAACCATGTATACTCATTACATTTCTGATCAAGGGAGTATCAACCAAAGCATAATCTTAGGAGGTCTTCTCTGGCAGTTGTGCTGTTTGAGACAAAGGAGATGAGAGCTGAGTCAGAGCAGGTGGAGAGAAATGAAATAAGCCATTGATGCCAGAGACCAGCTAGGATTATCTAAAAAGAGCCACAGATGCCTTCAAGTTGAGGAAACTTAGGAAGTGACAATTCCCATCCTCATGCCATTGAGGTTACCGTAGTAACTGAAAGTGGGTCAAACAAATCCTTGCTCTATCACTTATAAGCTTTGTCACAATGGGTAAGTTACTTAACCTTTCTGTTCTTTAGCTCATTTGTAAGATGAAAATAATGGTAAAACCTCCTTTACTGAGTGATTAATATACATGTAGCCCTGAGAGCAGTGATTTTCTTACAATATTCGTTCAATGCATGCCACCTCTTATTATTTTTTATTGGTGGGAGAGGTAAAGTGGATACGTGACCAGTGAGGGAGACAATAAACGAAGAATAAGCAATTTTGGTCTTAGATGTGGCACGATCTCTGATCTTTCTATCTTCAAACTAAAAAAAACAAAGAAAACTCCCTGCTTTTTTCTCAAAATGACAGCAGCTTGGTTTTCAATGAAAATGATGCTAATTACTGGGTATTGACCCAAGATGAATTTCTCTTTGATGAACTACATACTGCTCTTCAGAAAACCTAGCCAAATCATCTCAAATACCAGGAAGTGTGGGGTAAACTGGGGGAAAATGTGTATCAGAAAAAATTATTGCTACAAAAATATTTTCAGTAAGTTTGTTCCCTTCATAAATAGTGTGAATGGAATGCCTCAGCAATCAGCTGAAAGCATGATCTTCGCTGTGGGCTAATTGCTCGTCTGGTTAGTGCAGAATTTAATTTGTGCTATTGTGTAGGCAAGGCTGAGAGCGTGAAATAAACAATGTGTGTTAATTTCACGTTTTCCAGCCTACTTAGCCAAAGAGGGAGCTCAGGCTTCTCTCAGGCCTCACCCGCCCCCTACCCAGCTTCAAGTCCCAGAGCTGTGGACCACGAGGACGGGGTGTGGGCTGGTGCAGGTGTGGAGCCCCTGGCCTTAGACCAAAGGCCCAGGGAAGCCAGTCAGCCTGGGCAGCAATGCTGACCAAGAACACACAAAGGGCATTGGCACCCCAACCTATGCCCAGGGTTAGTGCCTGAGACCTTTCTTCTAAGACAGAGGGGCACCTACTAGTGCCATGCAGCTGGCTTTATGCTGCCTTGTTTGATGATGCCTCTGATCTCCTGTGGAGCCATCTTCCTTGGGTCAAATGGAGAGCTACCAAATTGAATAGCATCCATGCTGAACAGATTAATTTAGCAAACTGAGGGGATTCTCTTCTGTTGAGGGCAGCAGAAGTGTCTTTATGAAAAGGGAGAAGAGATGCTCACTTCTAGGGTGGGGTTTGAGGGAAACTGGGACTGCCTCCCTTCCTGCTCCACACCAGGAATCCAAAGAGTGGCAGACAGAGAAGCTGCTGGCCTAAGATGTCCCGCCTTCTTTCTCTACAGCTGAAAGGCCTGAGATGCAAGAGAGGTCACCTGCTCAGGGCCATGGGCTATCAGTAACTTGACTAGGCCTCACACCCAAAGATCCCATTTTCCTACCTGTACCTTCTGTCTGTTATACTATTTCTTTCTTTCTTTTTTTTTTTTTTTTTTTTTAGAGAGAGAGTCTCACTTTATCGTCCTCAGTGGATTGCTGTAGCATCGCAGCTCACAGCAATCTCCAACTCCTAGATTTAGGCGATTCTCTCATCTCAGACTCCCGAGTAGCTGGGACTACAGGCACCTGCCACAATCCCCGGCTATTTTTTGTGGCTATTTGGGTTTGAACCCACCACTCTTGGTATATGGGGCTAAAGCTGTACCCACTGAACCACAGGTGCTTCCTTGTTATACCATTTCTTTTCAAGTCTATAAAGTGACCAAATTATCTCCTCAATATCCAATTAGTGAGCAGGGATGCTGAAATATAGCCACCTGAGTTCAAACCCTGATTCTATCCAGGTAACATTTCATAAGCTTCTTGCCCTTCTCAGTGCCTCAGTTTCCTCCCCTGTGAAATGAAGATTATGATAGGAGACAGTGTTATCAAACTAGTTGGTACTAGTAGAGATAGTGCTTAGAACAGTGCCTGACATAAAGTCAGGGCTTAGTAAACATCAGTAGGATGGTCTAAATATCCAGCCTGTTTTATAATAAGATTATTTATGTACATGAGTAAGCAGATGTTCCTATTCTCCTAGAAAAGGAAGTTCTATTCCCTTCCAATTTTCCATCCATCCTGCTTTTATCATTGAAAATTTAAGAGGGGAATTCTAATCTTTGGAAAGGCATGGGGGTGGTTCTTTTAGCTGAGAGAGTGACAGGAGATCTACATCACTGGGGCACATCCTTGTGGTGGCAGGATGTCACCTACTTGTCTCTGTCTGCCAGTGACCAGCACAGGCCTGACACATCTTGAGCATGTGCCTGTGTGCTGAACCACCAAGAAGCTCAACAAGAGAGGCCAGATATGGGCTTCAAGGCTCCAGAGGCTGAAGAATCAAGTGAAAAAAATCTCCTTGCCCTTTGGGCTTCCCTTTATCATGGGGATGACTTTTTTTGTTTGTTTTTTCCTTTGGGAAAACAGGATCAATCTTATTTTAACCCATTATAGCATAGGGAAAAGCCACCCTGCCCTCGTTCAAGATTCACTGCCTGGATGTGTTCTCAGTAAGAACTCTGTAAATACTATTGAGTCCCTGCCTTATATTGCTTAAGTTACCTAATACAAAAGATACAAAGATTGTGCCTATCTTCAGGGAAGTTATAATTCCTATAAATAGTAATCATAACCATAATAATACAACCTGACATTGAAACAACACCCTGCCATTGTTTGTAAAGCACTGTGTTGCCATTCTGATGCTACTACAGATTGGGATGCTAGGATAATGAAGGGTCAGGGGAGTTGCCCAAGCTCATTCAGTTAGAGTGTGACTTCATATCTCTTGACTTGAATTCTTCTCCTCTCTCCACTACACTATCTCTCCCTCCATGAAATAAGAGGTATTTATTCTAACAAACTTACTCTTCTGACTGTTAGCAATGGCAGAAAATAGGTGATGTGCTAGGTGGGGCTGTGTAAGATGAATAGACACACACATACACACACACACTCACACGCTTCCATAATGTTGCAATGTCTTTCCTAAACCAGGAATCCAGGGAAAATTAAAAGTATTATCTATCAATAAAGCAACCATAAGCTGTGGGACATTCACTGCGTGCAAGAGACTGGGCTAGAATTATGAGAGGGTCATGGAGGTGAAGGGGATACTGTCCCTACATTCTGGAGCACCACAAATCAGGAAAATGATACAAGTGTCCACAGGAGCAAACTTCACATTAGCATGTGGTGACGGATGTCTGACTGTCATGGCCTAGATAGAGCTTAGAGTTTGAAAGGAAGATAGTCTATAAATTCTGGGCTAGAGAGGCACCCACAAAAATGGATCCAGGTAAAAAATAGATCCAGCATGCCATGGGCTTCCTGACACTACTTTATCTTGCATCAGTTAGGAGTCCTGGGGAATGTTCCAGGAAGCAGATACCCTACAGGGGCCTCGGGAAGGAATAATTGCAATCCCTGGAGGAGTGAGCCCAGGGGTTGCAGACAGGAGGTGAATCGAGAGCAAAGGCACCAGAAAAGGCATGATGCTACAAATCTGTCTCCAATTATAGTTTAATTGGACAGATCGTTAGCTGTGACTATAGACCTTGACACTCTAGAATGGGCAACATGGTTGCTTAGTTCCTCACACAGCAGAAGTGTGGGGGAGAAAAGGAAGTTTAGAATGCAGACACCATCTGAATTTCTTCCATGACTCCCCTGCTTGGCCAGTGATCACAGATTACACAGGGAAACACAAGGGGAGGCTTAGTACACAGGTAGGACAAGGGACTGGGAATTTCCCTGGCTTAAAATGACCCAAGAAATCTCTCTTTCTAATTATTTCTCCCTAACTCAGAAACATCCCCTGGTCCAGTCATGCTGTCCTACTGAAAACAAGCTAGAGAAAGCCCCAGAGAAGCTGGGAAGCTAGAGAAGGGTGTCCACTCAACAGGCCTGCAGTAATCATGGGTTCCTCACTTATGGACACAGCAGAACCATGAGCTGGCCGTTCCCCTGGTTACTGATGGGAAAACCTGAGAACCTGAGACACAAAGAAGCCAAGGCGTGGGAACCTAAGTCTAGCCGATTCCAAAGTCTGAGCCCCAAACCACTGATTTCTAATGCTTCTTCTAGCCCCAACTGTGTGGCACTTGTGTTGATAGTAAAACTGCCTGTGAGTATAACTTATCTTGCTAGGCTCTATAGGAATATGAAGCATCATGAGATGAACATTCCCTTTCGTTCAAGGAATTCAAAATCTAGATAGACAGATTAAGCATTGAAATAGAAAGCTAAAACATGGGGCACACATGCACACCTTATATCATCATATCAGCTGATAGATATGGAACATCTACCAAGTGCCAGGCGTGATAGTAAACTATCTCAATCTCTATCCCAACAAAGATTATAATCCACTGTGGAATTCGTTCTTAAAAGAATTTTTGCAAATGGCCATGTAATTTAATGTAGAGTGTTACACTGTGAGAGAGAATAATGCTCTCACATGTTTTAGAGGGAAGGCTGGAGAAGTCCTCCCTTCCTGAGTGTCATTTTCACTGAGATTTGAAAGGTAAACAAGAGCTGGCAAAATGTAAGGAATTTGGGATCTGGGGGAGTGATGTCTTCTGGGCAGAGCCCTGAGGCAGGAAGAAACATGGGGCTTCACAAAATCACACCTAACCAAGGCAGCCAGCTGTGTGCCTTCAGCTTTCACCACGCCTTTTGGATTTCTGGAGTCCCTGGGCCCCTGGCTCTGAATGCCCTGGGCTTAGCAGATGGCTCTCCTGTTTCCACCCCTGGCTTATTTCTAATGACATTATCCACAGCTTCAATCTCAGCTCAGCCTCTTTGTCCACTTCCTCCTTTTGCTCATAGTGGAAAATTCTGAGCCACATGGACAACATGGCTCCCGGTTCAGTTCCTATCAGAGCCCCACCTTGAGGGCTCTGCTTTCATTTGTTTCTCCCCCTCTCCGGCCTCCGTGGGAGCTAGGACCTGGGAAAGACTGTAAATTGTATACATTATATCCTTTTGATTAGGTGAATAAATAACTTGATTGAGACGTGCCTCTTTGGAGGGAGATGCTGGCAGTCTTCCAGGAGCAGGAGGCAGCTGGCTTCCAGCACCAAGGAGGTGGCAACAAAGGCCCAAGGGACAGACACACTGTGGCAAGGCTTGGGATCATCCCTGAACTTGGGATGGACCAGTCAGAAACATTTAGGGAAAGCAGCTTGCTCCTTCCCAGTTTATGAGAGGGAAGGTGTGGATCTGGGATGCTTTTCCCAGTATTGGGACATCTGTCCCAGTCCCTGCCCTCCTGGGTCATGAGCTTCAGCTGGGAGAAAGGGGTACAGGCTCAGGGCAGCCGACAAACTGCTGTACAGCCCAAGTGGGCAGGTCCAAGAAAAAATCCTGTGCATGCAATAGGTATCATTTTCAAGAAAGACCTTCATATTCAAAAGGTGTACACTTGGAGGTATGTTTGGAGATGTTGGTGCAGAGAACAGTATACTACTTTGATCCTCCTCATAACTCATAAGGTGTGGATCTCAGCCAGGATTTTCTGCCTTCTCCCTACTCCAGAGACAAGGGATAGGCGAGGACATGGGACAATGTGCTACTATTCATGGGGCCTATTTCATGCCCTGAAGGGCACTGAGACCTTCACACATGTCTTTCTATTTAAGTTACAGGGCCTGGTCCAGGCATGTGTGACGACAACCATTAGGGCCTTTCCACTATACCAGCTGCCTGTGTCTGGTGCTGGGGAAATGAAACTGCTTAGGCAGTGGTGTCCTGGAACAGCTCTGAGAGCTGCTCTCAGTATCCAGGGACCTAGGATAGAAGGGAGGGTACCACAAGGTAATGATATCCTAATGTCCCTGTTTTGGCTCTGGTTCTTTTCTTGCATTTGCACTGCAACTCAACACTCCTGTTTCCTGGGCAGGAGAGACCTTCTGCCTATCCTCCCCAGGCTGTGGGCATCATGGCACTAGTTTCTCCTTTCACCAGCAACTCAAAGAGTTGCCGCAGTCCCCAAGCCCTGGGCTATGGACTAGTACCTATTTGTGGCCTGTTAGAACATGGGCCACACAGCAGGAGGGAGCAGTGGGCAAGCCAGTGAACCTTCATCTGTGTTTACAGCCACTCTCCATCCCTGGCTGAGCTCTGCCTCCTGTCAGATTAGCCACAGTGTTAGATTCTCATAGGAGCATGAAATCTACTGTAAAATGTGCATGTGTGGGATCTCGCTCATGCCTTCCTCATGAGAATCTAATTTCTCATAGTCTGAGGTGGTGGTGTAAAGAGCTTGAATCATCTTGAAACCATCCTCCTTCCCCTAGGCCATGGAAAAATTGCCTTCCATGAGCTGGTCCCTGGTGCCAAAAAGGTTGGGGACTGCTCTTCTATTATGTACAAGGAGAAAAGAGAAATGTAGTTTGTTCTGTCACATGTTTAATACTTTGCAAAACTGGAAACCCTGTGAATGACATGTTGGAAAAAGTTTACTTCCTAAGAGTCAGAAGACCAGACTCCATCATTAAATTGCTATGAGACCTTAGGTAGATTCACCAAATGGCCTGTGTTTCCTAGTTTATTTAATAACTATTGCAAAAATTAAAAATTACTTTCACAAGGGAAGACTTTTAAATCATCATACAACTTCTTCATGCGCTTTATCTCTCATTCCTGGACTTGTAAGCTAAAAAGTGGGAGTGGAATTATTCTTAATAAAGAGTCTGAACTGTGTGATCTCAGATTTTTTGCATAGCTTTTAGTTTGTAAGAGGTTTGAATTCAAAGCTTTGTACCCTTGAACCCCTAAGTGGCAGGATCTCTTTCCCAAAGTGGAGCCAATGACTCTCACATACTCCAGTCATGTGAGTCACAAAACAGAAGCTCATTCAAAGGGGATGGTAGGAAAGAAAATCCAAAAGGGCTTATTCTCCAAAGACATGACTCCCTGGTGGAGAAATTTCCCATAGTCATGATTGTCTGTATATTTTGGCAAGTGTGTCTCCCTTCTTCCTTGTAAATCACTGACACAGACTACTAATACTAGGCAGTGCCCCAGGCTGATCTTGCTTTATGGCCCTGTGGTCCTGATGCATTGTCCTTTGAGCCTGGCAAAAATCATGGGTATGTCAGGGCTGAGTTGTCCTGAACTTTGAATTGGTACCAGTGAGTGAGCCAGCTCAAGTAGGTTCAGTCATGTTACATTGACTGCCACCCTAAGGTAAGAAAAGGCAGCTAGTTTTGTTATTCTATTTTTGAAAGATGATATTGAGAGAGGAACAGTGGTTGGTCAAAGGTACCCCCCAAATTCAGTGGTCAGGACACATGGCTATACTACTCATTCTCTACAGGAGGGAGAGCTGCCTTCTCATCTGCATGCACCTCTGAACTTCGACTGCAATGTCATCTGCCTAAATATTGCATCGCCAGTGTTCATGGGCTCAAACCGAGTGGAAACCTCGTGATCTTATAGGGAAAGAATTCTGGGCAACAGGATAGTGAACCAGTGTGCTAGCTGCAGCCCTAAGTAAGGAATTGCTTCCATCTCCTGGTTTTGCTTCCTTATGTTTACATAGGAGTATTGGTTGGGAGATGTTGTTGTCACTATTTGGTTCAAGGACCAACATCCACATCCAAATCATCTGACATTCCTCATAATCTATTAAATCAGAATTTTCAGAGGTGGGAAATGGACATCAGCAGGTGATACAAGCTTACTAAGTGATTTTTAAATGGACTAAGACTCAATAATCACAGCCAAGAGACCAGATGACTCCTGAGTTTCTATCCAGAAATATCACCTTAAGATTTTATGAATATAATTACAGCAAAGTCCACAATAACTAAGAAAAAACCTACAGTTTTAGCCTCTTAGTTTTCATTCCCCACTCACACATCCTAGTTCTCTGTAGAACATGGATTCATTTTAAAAAGCTAGCCCATTCTACAGGGTATTGGAGTTGCAGACTCATCCTGAAGTTCCCTTTCAGCTGTTCTTGCTGGTAAAGCCTCTAACGGTGGGGTGAGAGGAAAAGAAAGCTTGCTCTGTGTTCTGAGGGAGAGACAGACAGTCCTTATAAACAGCAGTCCCAGAATTATCCTCCAGCGCCCGCGCTATCATGAAGAAGAGCTGACACAGCAGAGTCCAGCGATGCTGTGTGTCTGCAGAGCACTAATCACGGAGGCAGGCAGGCTAAATGCAAAGAGAACATTTGCACAAACAGCACCTGTACTGCACAGTCATCCACTATTTTTAGAACTGCTGCAAAGAGCAGTGGGACATTTGGAGAGACTCCTTAAGGGCACCAGTCAGGAAGGTGAAGAGGTTTTGGCTGCTCTGTCTGGTTAATTCTACAATGCCTTACCAATTGGAGTTGCTGGAAATTTGGTCATTCTGACATTTGTATTTGATTTGGGGTTTGGGTTGAGAATGATGTGGAGATGAGGTGGAGGAAATTGGGGGGATAAAGAGAATTATTCTAATCTGTCACTGGTGTTTTTGATAGCAAAACACATATTTAAGAGTTCAGGTGATTTCGATTTTAATAAACAGAAAAACAGTTTTTTTCCAAGGGTTTATTTTGAAGTAGTCCAAAGTAGGAATAAATAAAAAAATCCTTTTATCTCTTTCATTTTATACAATGGCAAAAAATATCCTCATGGTTGGGATTGTCATTCCTTTTATTCATGGATAGAATGAAACACATAATTTACTGGTAGGCACTTATTGGTTAGATGAGTGGAGTTAGGACCTGGAGGTTGTGGCCACTTAGAGAGAATATGGATTCAGAATGGTAATTCTTATTTTTGAATAAGGAATAATAGTGAACACTAATTGAGGCTTAAAAAAACATTTCCAAAGGTGGGCCCATTGGCAACTGGCTAATGATATCAACTCCACACAGAAGAGTAGAATGGGACTTACACAACATTCTGACATGTAGAATTTCCCGTCAAAATGAACCCAATCGATTTGATAAATGTTACACATTTGTTTGACCTTTCAGGTAGATTCATAACACATCAGGCCAGTAAATGTCATTTTCCTCCTCTTCTCCCACTTGCCATTAGGAAATTCTCTTTCCTTTTCAGCCTCTCAAGAAATTTGGGGTTGAACTATAATGAGATATCTGATTCAACTGTCTCCTATTATAGATTACACAAAATAGTTTTGCTGAGCCTGCTTCTTAAGCCCACATAGTTATCCGTTTGGGGAGTGGGCTTGAAAACTTGGTTACCTGATTCCCAGACCAGTGTTCTTTCTACCATATCAGAGAATCCAAAGCTCCAAACTTTACAAGTCATCAGTCATAACCCAATTTCCTCAATGCTTGAATTGATAGCCTGGAGATCACACAAATTTTTTCCTAATCACTATTTTGAAACACAAAATTAGACAATGTAGAAGGACACCAAGTTGGAACAATTTTCCTTTGGTTCCAGTTAATATAAAAACAAAATAAACAAGCAAACAAAAATACCACCTAGCTGCATCCTAATGCCTTATGGTCTTGAGGAGTATAATTCAGAACTGTGGACTTCATAAGGCTATTTTTACAGGGTAAATGCATTGCAATGGGAACTAAGCTGTGATTTTGCTTTGTAAATACTATGTATGTTCATTAATGTATTCTAACTATTCCAAACACTTCAAGACTGTTGCAACAGTAACCTCAGTGAACCGATTATTCACAGAACCATGAAAGGACATAATTTATCTTTTGCCATGTCCACTGTCCTTTCTTCCCAGCAATCTCTCCTTCTTCCTTATGAAGTCTGTCCCCAGAAGCCACGCTTTTGGGTTAAGCCACATCCTTGAGAGCCTTGCTCTCAGCCAGTCCCTCTATCCTCCCTTAAAGTATCTGCTCATAAAGGTTTAGTTTGGAAAGGGCATAACGAAGAGCAAGGGAAATGGAGACTTCAGGAGTATAAATTCCTAATTCCAACCATATTTTTTCTCTCTCCTTCTGATTGTATTTGCTTTCAACATGGCTCTTTCAAATTCTGCTTTATATTAGGTTGAACTGTACAAAATGATCACTTATGTAGGTTAAAAGCAGCCAAATATTAGCAATTTAATATGGTGCAAGCTAATGACATTGAGTCAACGTGACTTCGAAACTGAGGCACCCCAAGCATCTGGGCACTTCCTATCCAGCCACCCGAATACATTAAGGTTCTCATGTCAGCAGTCTCATTTAAGAGTTCCCATGCCAAGGTGGGTTCCAAACACTGGCCTCAGCCATCCCTTCTGCCTCTCATCACAAAATATACACCATGGCTTCTGGAGCTTTTGCACAAACAGACACCAAGAAGTAGCAGGTTTTTCTTCCAGTGTCCATTGCTCTCCTCAGAGTGAAATGCTGAATGACAGACATTTGAGGGCAAAGAGAAAATGTGAAAGAGTCATTAAAATTTCAAAGCACAAAAAACACTGTGCTGAGTAGGTTAGTGGGACGTATGGCCAACAATCACCCTGGAGTGAGCTCCTTGAAGGTGAGTATCGACCTCTGCATACCCGACATCACAGGAGAAGCATAGCTGTTCAATAAGCCTGCAAGTATAACAAGTACGTAGTCAAGGTAGAACACTTCCTTTTAAATTTTTTTTTTGAATTTCAATTAATATGAGGGTACAAATGATTAGGTGACAATATTTGAATTTGTTAGGTCAGGCCACTGTTATAGTTGTGTCCCGCACCCAGGTGGTGTGCCACATACCCTTACATTGTATCCATTGGGTAAGAGCACACCAATATCCTCCCTCCTTCCTCCTCCCCCCCAAGTTGAATTAAATAGAGTTTTTCTGTTGTGTGGGTCCATATTAATTTGTCTACTGACTTCATCCAGTATTGAGTACACTGGATACTTTCTTTTCTATTCTTATGATACTTTACTAAAGAGAATCTTCTCCAACTCTATCCAGGTTAATACAAGAGATGCAAACTCTCCATCATTTTTATGGCTGAATAGTATTCCATGGGATACATATACAACAGTTTATTAATCCATTAAGTTAATGGATTGATGGACACTTGAGTTCTTTCCACATCCTGGCATATGTAAATTGAGCTGCAATAAACAATCTAGTGCAGATGTCCTCATGATAAAATGATTTTCTTTTCTTCTGGGTAGATGCCTAGTAATGGGATTTCTGAATCTAATGGAAGGACTATTTTGAGTTCTTTGAGAATTCTCCATACTTCTTTCCAAAGGGCTGGATTGATTTGTAGTCCTACCAACAGTGTGAAAGTATTCCCTTCTCTCCATATCCACACCAGCATTTGCAGCTTTGGGACTTTGTGATGTGGGCTATCCTCACACTTTCTTAAGGAGCCTCAGTAGTGAAGCCCCATAATGGTGGACACGCAATGCCCCCTTCTCCAGGTATTTTTCTAACCATGATATGGAAGCAGCCTCTCATTCCTTAGATATGCAAAACCATCTTTGATCCAAGTTGTTTCTTGATACTCTTCTCTGTACCCAAGCAATTTCAAACAGTTATTCTAAGCAAGATTCACATCTTTAAGTTCTTCTTTATTCCTGCCTAAGAATTCTAAAAGCAAAGAAAACAAGAAGTTAGGCAAGTTGGAGCCTTTGAACTCCCTCCTAGTCTCATCCTCTCAGGTTAGACCCTCTGATTTTTGCAGTACAGGCTCAGCTCCCATCCCCCACCACTCCACCCCCTGGGGCTGATACCTTATCCCAAGAAATTCCAGCAAGTCTTGGATCAAAGACTAACAGCAAATGAAATGCCCCGTCTGGACTGAGAATAGAATGCAATTAGCCAGGGAAGGTTGTGAAATTTGTTTTTATACACTATGAATATTTTATCTCCTGACCCTCACCTCTGTGACATTCCCTTTTCAGACACTCTACCCGACCCCCAAAATCTCTTCACACTAGTTCTTTGCAAAGTAAAGTATGACCTTTAGATTGAGACATTCTCTGTCGCAATATGTTGGAATATGTTTCAACAGGGTAACTCGAGATCTATTTACTAAACTGTTTGGCACATTCACCATGTCCTGGGGGAATTGTTGGCGGGACTGTAGTGCGTTTTTCTCTCCTCCCTGATGCATTACCAGACATAAGGTCATCCCAGTCTAGCAAAGATGGGTGCTGCGCAGGGCTCATTACCTCACAGCAAACCAGCCAGATGAGTCCGTGGGATGTTTTCTCTTCATCATTCAAGCTTGAAAGAAAACTGTCAGCCTCCACTTGCTTTTAAAACAATGAAAATTTAGATGACAGCGCTCTCATTAGCTCAATGGAAATGAAGGTTTCTCGCCACAGACTTCCGCCCTTTGTAGCATGCTAACAACTCTACCTTCACAGCCATCCTAATTTGCCAAGGCAGAGGTGGCTCTCAGTTTCTGGGCAAAGGGTGGTGACTATATCAGTGACCCACACATAATGACCAGAAACTTTCAGTATATATTAATTCTGAGAAAAATGGGTAGAATTTTGGATAGGTAATAAGTTTTCCATAGTTCCCCTTTGCTGGGAAATAGTTATATTTATAAGATGGTACTCTTGTGGTTTACATGCACTCTCATTATCATAAAACAACCATGGGTATTATTACACTAGTAAATCCTCTCATCAAAGATACTCAAATGTAAGTGTCAAGTGTAGATTCTGTTCCCTAGACTTACGTTGCAGAATTTCTAATCTAAGAGGTTTTGGTTAATATTTGATGAACTATGGAAACTCCAATAATTGCTTGCATTTGTATAATATTATATTCTGGACATCCATATGCATTATTTTTTCTTGTTTGATCCTTGTAACAACTGTGTCTTTAATGGTCTTCCTGATAGGTATTCAGTCTCTGCTTTTCATAAAATCGTAGGAATACTAGAACTGACAGCAACCTAAGCCATAATTTTGATCAGTGGATTATATGTATTTATCAGTTTAGAAACCTATGTGCCCATGCCCCCCCCCCAGCATACTATCCAACTCTTGTTGCATCAACATACACACAGAGAGTCTGAATCAGGAAATGGAGGTGAACCCCAGGCATAAATACTTTTCTGAAAACACTCCAAGTGACTCTGCAGCACACTCTGGCTTATGCCACTGCTCCAGATTAAAGCTGACTATTCAAGCAGGAATATGATTGACTCAGAACCACATACACTGTCAGAGCCTGTGTTCAAATCCGGGCCTCCTGATATCTAGTTGGGTGGCCTTACTTTTTTTTTATTTCAAATTAGCATGAGGGTACCAATGTTTAGGATACATTGTTTTTGTTTTATTTTATTTTATTTTATTTTTTGTTTTTTTGGGTATTTTTTGTAGAGACAGAGTCTCACTTTATTGCCCTCAGTAGAGTGCTGTGGAGTCACAGCTCACAGCAACCTCCAGCTCTTGGGCTTAGGCAATTCTCTTGCCTCAGCCTCCCGAGTAGCTGGGACTACAGGTGCCCGCCACAACATCCAGCTATTTTTTGATGTAGTTTGGCCGGGGCCAGGTTTGAAACAGCCACCCTCAGTATATGGGGCCGGCGTCCTTTAATTCTAAGGTTCAAGTTGTAGTTGAGCCCTTCACCCAGGAAGTGTGCCAAAACCCTTACTTTGTACACGTTAGGTGAGATCCCGCTCTCTCTACTCCCACCAATTGCCCTCCCTTCTTCCTCTCCCCTCTTCTCTCCTCCCCTTTGCTGGATTATATTTGTCTAGCAATTTTTTCATGTGTTTCTTGGCCATTTATCATTTGTGCGGGCATTTATATATTGGTTTCATGTTAGTATGGAATACATTGTACATTGTTTCCATTCTTGAGACACTTTACAAAGAAAAATATGTTTCAACTCCATCCAGATAAACATAAAATAATTGAAGTTTCCATCTTTTCTTATGCCTAAATAGTATGGTATACAAGTGCCACAGTTTGTTAATCCATTCATGGGTTGATGGGCATTTGAGTTGCTTCCATGACTTGGCAGTGGTGAATTGAGCTACAGTAAACATTCTGGTGCAAATGCCCTTGAGGTGAAATAATTTTTGTTCTTCTGGGTAAATACCTAGTAATGAAATTGTAGGATCAAATGGAAGGTCGACTTTTAGTTCTTTAAGAATTCTCTGTACTTCTTTTCATAAAGTTTGCATTAGTTTTCAATCCCACCAGCAGTATACAAGTGTTCCCTTCTTTCCACATCCATGCCAGCATCTGCAGATTTGGGACTTTGTAAAGTGAACTAATCTCGCTGCAAGTAGATGATATCTCAGCGTGGTTTTGATTTGCATTTCTCTGATGATTAGAGATGATGTGAATTCTTTTATGTGTTTATTGGCCATTTATCTGTCATGTTCAGAGAAGTTTATGTTATGGGCAAGTCTCTTGCCTACTTACAAATAGGGTTATTTGTTCTTTTCTTGTTGATTAATGTGGTGGCCTTTCTTTCACATTTTCCTACCACCTTTCTAAATTAAAGAGGGGACTACCAAAATGAAACTACATGTATTTATTATTTTACATCATTGTTTTCCTCTTTCTAGCCAGGAGTGAAAATGATGAAATGTTCTGTCTAAAATATACCTGATGTGAATCAAGTTTCCAAACATCACAATTTTCCATTATAAATGTTTCCTTGCAAATCCGTGTTCTTAAGTCTTCCTCCTCAGTCCCTTGATCAAGCTAGGATCCTCATGAATAGTGTCTCCTTCCTTCATTTGGTAGCTCCTCCTTTGACTTCTGTGCACCTTCTCTAAGATCTAGGAGCACTCACTGCATTTTGAGATCATATTATTCATAGTCCAAAATACATAGGAAAATGCTGATGAAGAAGAGGGAGGACTCAAGACTGCAAATGAGTTTTGTTAGGGATGGGTGCAAAAGTATTCCTCCCTTACTTTTCTGCCTCTCCAACCACTCCTTTCTAGAAATGTTCCCCATTCTCCTGGCACTCACAGAAAAGAACTTATTGGATTGTACAGAGGCAAGGGCCTTCAAAGGGTCACATTAACTAGTGAGCAGAGTTACTACCCAAAAGGGTGGAGCTATTGTTCTTGAGCTTCCAGAACCCAAGCACTAAGAAATGAAGGCTGAGTTTTCTTCAGGAGAAACCTCTTCCCTGGTACAGGTGGGACAAATGGCTCTAGGGATGGCTCTATAGGCTTCCCATCTTCAATCCCTGTCCAGGGGTAGGAAGCTTCACTGAGGCCTCATGCATCAGCCATATTTCCCTCTAGATTTTAGTGGAGGATCTTACATGGGAGTGAGCACACAGCAGGAAGACAGAGAGTTGGATTTCCTTACAGCAGCAAGTACTAGGCAGGGCAGGACTTGGTTTCCCCCTTCTCTATTTGAGATATGTACACACACACATTTCTCTCACTAGAAAATTCCGGACAGTAGAGGGAGAGGAGACTTGTGTAGTCCTACTCTTCATAAAACATGCTTCATCCAAGATGTCTCTGATTTGAGAAAGGTTTTAAGCACCACAATTTTTTTTTATATAGTCTCCTTTTGTCGCCCCCAGTAGAGTGTCACGGAATCACAGCAACCTCAAACTCTTGGCCACAAATGATCCTCCTGCCTCAGTCTCCCAAGCAGCTGGGACTACAGGAGCCCACCACAATGCCTAGCTATTTGTTAGAGACAGGGTCTCACACTTGCTCAGGCTGATCTCGAACTTGTGAGAACAAGCAATCCACTCACCTAGGCCTCCCAGAGCCACAATTTTCTAATATGAACTATTCCATCTACTTGGTAGAAGCCATAATGTAATTAACTTTTTAACTCCTAAAGAATGTGCATTTGGAATTCTTTTCCAGTAATAAGAGTTGGCAAATCAAGAGCCCAGGCACTTTTTAAAAATTGTGGTAAAATATACATACAAATTTTACCACATTAGCTGTTTTTAAACATGCAGTTAAATGGCATTAAGTGCATTATTTACCACCATCACCACTATTCATCTCCAAATCAGGTTTGGTATGCCAAACAGAAACCCTATGCCCACTACAGCCCTCATTCCCTCTCCCTCAGCCCCCTAGAATAGACAACCTCTATTATTTCTGTCTGTACAAATTATACTATTCTAGGTACTTCACATAAATGGAGTTTACAATATTTGTCCTTCTGTACTAGCTCATTTCATTTAGCATAATGCTGTCCAAGTTCATACACATGGTAGCATGTGTCAAAATTTTCTTTCATTTTAAAGCTGAATAACATTCTGTTTTATGTAGTCAACACATTTTGTTTATGCATTTCTCCATTGATTAATGAACCAGCCCAGGCCCTTTGTCATGTTTTTGATTGGGTGTGATGCATACATACACTTACCTTACAAACTCATAGGGAGGGGGGGAGGGAAGGAAACGGCAGGTATTAGTGAGTTTACCAAGGACCTCAAATTGGACTTTGTAAACCATAGAAATATTATGGTATCTAACTTCTTCTGAACTTAAAATAAAAAGGATATGATTTGGCAAACATGTTTGTATGGGGATAACTAAAGAGAATGTTGGAAATATGCCGTCTAGAAAATCAAGCAGGAGTGGGCACCATAGCTCTCTTGGCAACTGAAAAACTTTGAAATGGAAAACTAATGTTGCTCCATAAGAATTCTCTTTCTTCTGGAACAGGTGTTCCACAAAAATCTGTTCCTGACCCTTGTCATTCTCCCTTCTTCCTAGAACTATCTGACTCATAATTCCTACTTCTTGTATAAAAGCAAGTACCTTCTCCTCCTGAAGGTGCTTGTGTCCACATAGCAGGAAGGGAGTGTGGCCCGGGAGACCCCAGAAAGAACATCTTAGAGGAAGTTTCTGTGGCTCAGGGAGGAGGTCGGTGCCATCTCTCAGCATCGGTCTGTAGGTTCTCTGTCCTGTTATGGCTAAACATCAACCACAAGGCAGGAATTATGGGCAAAGCTGTAAAAAGCAGCACAAGACAAAAGCCATTGACTCTAACTGGTGGATTTCATGTTACATAAGAAGCACATGCTTAACACTAGACTTGGGAGCTTCAGTGCAGCAGTGAGGGCAGAGCACCAGGGAGGGGCCAATGAATTTTTATGAAAAGCAAAAGAATTATAAGTCTTATTATTTTTCTTATAATGTGTTCCAAACCCAAACAAACTCAAAAAAAAAAAAAAAGTATATGTGCAAAAGCAAACCTTAAACCATTTTGTGAATCCCGCCCTAGATTTCACATTTCTCCAGCAAGGCTCACATTCCTTTATTCAGATTCCAAAAGTAGAAATAATTTGTTCCAAATGTTTCCAAAGCCGACCAGCAAAAGGGCCTAACGATTTTTCCAGAGCTGGAGAAAACTGTGAAATCTTCTGCACTCTAATGGAGCATTCAGAGTAAAAGAAAACAGGAGACAAGCAAGGGGAAAGGGAAGAGAAGTGTTTTGATGATTTGTTTATTTTGTTATAGTTATGGCTCTTTGACAAGTTCTGAGGAGACATGTTGATTGCCAATATCTTATTTCCTTTGGTGAGGTAGCATTTCTTTGTATGATGGAGAAGATTATGGAGAAAATGACCATGCAATTGTACATTTCTTGCAAGATGGTGAGCAAGCTCTTTAGTCAATGAGACTAAACTTGGGGAGCCTTGGGGACACAAATGGGTGCATGCCTGTGGACCCTACCTAACATATCTTCAGATAACCTTCAATTTGCAAACTACAACTCCTTCTAAAAAGAGAAAAGGTTATGTCCTAATGAAGCTTCCATTTAAAATCGTATTTAAGCTCCTGGGGCCAAAGCTGGTGATTGACGGGTGGGGTAACTTCTAAGGAACAAGGTTCAATGGAACTGAAAGAAAGGTGTATTTCATTTTGCTAGCCTGCCACTAGGCTGCATTGTTATCTAACAGTTAATGTGTATATGCCTTGCCTCTGCTGAGAGACTCTGTGTTCCTACAAATGTAGAAGTGGATTTTCACTTCTTTGTAACTCCCCCAATGCCCAGGACAGAGCTTGACTAGAAATATATGTTTATTTGCAGAAAAAAAGACAGAATAAGACATATGACGCACTTTACCTCATTAAATTTGCATGGAGCCAAAGAAAACTTCAGTAAACTCAAGCACACAGACAGCCAAGTCAAATTCCTAGTTGGCATGGCTTGCCATATAATAAGTAATACTTATAAATTATTATCATTGTCATTATTATTATTGTGGGCACCATTTATTTAGATTATACTACCTGCTAGGCACAGTGACAAGTGCTTCTTTTTTTTTTTTTTTGAGACCAAGTCTCACTTTATTGCCCTTGGTAGAGTGCTGTGGTGTCACAGCTCACAGCAACCTCAAACTCTTGGGCTTAAGCGATTCTCTTGCCTCAGCCTCCAAGTAGCTGGGACTACAGGTGCCCACCACAATGCCTGGCTATTTTTTTGTTTCAGTTGTCATTATTGTTTAGCTGGCCCGGGCCAGGATGGAACCCGCCAACCATGGTGCATGTGATGGGTGCTGGAACCACTGTGCTATGGGCACCGAGCTGACAAGTGTTTCATATACACAACCTCCCTTAATCTTCATAGCAACTCAGCAAAGGGAAATGACAATCTCATTCTACAAATGAGAAAGCTGAGGCTCCATGAAATAGATAACTTTGGATTTCAGTGACTCAAGGTGGATCACAACCAGCTTGGTTGATGAGTCTTTGGTTGTAAGCTGAGACCTTGAAAACAAGAATACCTGATATCCCAGCCACCTCATTCACTGGAGTCGAGCAAGAGACTAGGGGGGCCAAGCCTGGTTTTCTCACTTTGTGTGTTTGCATTGCATCAAGACAGATTCTTTTTAGGTTTCTATCCATATCCCTAAGCCCAGCCAGTTTGACTTAAAATTGCTCACAGGAAAAAGAATGTGCATTGCTTTGAAAATAATGGAAATGCACTAGGCTGCATTTCAGAGCACATGGTCTTCGGATGGGAGGCTGGGAAAATATTTCTGTGTATGAATGATGATGATGCAGGGTTGCCACAATCTGAGGAGGGATGACCATGGAATGTCAGTCATGCCCCTGTATTTCAGTTATGGGGGATTTACTAGATGAGGCAGAATGTCTTCCCACTTCAAGTAGAACATAAGAATGTGGTCTTTACTTTCCTATGATAGTCATCATTTACCACTGACACAAAGACCCTCTCCCTCAAGACTATTCCCAAGTATGGGAAGTCTTGTGTTGGAGAAAGAGAGCATTGGGTTTGAAATAAGAAGATGATAGATCATATCTTTCATTGTTGCTCACTAACAACACAAGCTATCTCTCTGAGTCTCCGTTTCTTTAGCTAAAAGTTCAAGATAATCTCTGCCTTCTTGAACTTACACGGTTGTGTCATTAGGATAAAATTACCAATAGCATACAACCACATCAACATGAAAGTGCTTTATGCATTTAAAAAAAGTATATATGATTGAAAATAATTGTGATATGTCATATAACTCAAGGAATATAAAAATATATAACTTGCTAAAATTATTGATCTATATTTTTGTGCTCAAAATTCTATAAGACATTTGGATGAAATAACAAGAGCCATATATAAGACACAATTCAACCCACCACAGCCATGTTCCTGGGAAGTATGCATAGATGTTTACACATTCCTCCCTAGAGCATATGGACACCTAATTCCCTTTGCCTTTAGATCTGGGAATCTAGGGAAGTAAAACCTGATGTCTCCTATACTAGCCCCTATACAAACACAAAATTATTTTAAAACTACACAAAAATTCTGATAAGTAGTAGAAAATGGCTTTTCTCTCACAAAGCCAGTTTCTAAGGGTGATGAGGAAGTAAGCCTCTTTCATGTTTTTTACTTTTAAATTTTTAATATTTGTAATCCTTCAAATAAACACAAAAATATGAATAAAAATGATATACCCCCACATTTCATCACTTACCTTGCATCATCCTCAATGTTCTGGTGTTCTTGTTCCATCTATTTTCCTGCACCAAAAACATAAAAAAACAAACAAAATATTTAGGGTTATGGGGGAATATTTTAAAGTACATACCAGACAGACATTATATCCTTTACTTGAAAGTATACAGTGATATCTTCTAATCTTTGGGGTTCAAAGCTTCCTCTCCGCAAACAATGAATGAAGTTAATACTAAGAAGCATTGTCTCCGGCCATGAAGGGTGCCTGGATGGGTGTAAAGAACTTAACTATTTGTACAGGGTAAATCCTGGTCCCTTCAAAATCTACATCTACTTTCACCTCTCTTCTAAAACTTAAGTTAGGGCAACCATAACATTCCAATCAACAAATATAGTGGATTTGCTTTGTTTTCATCCTGCTAGATTTCTCCTTAGCAATAAATTATGTTTCCAACACAGTTGGCTCTCTGTATCCATGGGTTCACATCTGTGGATTCAACCAAGTGTCCATCAAAAATACTCAGTAAAAAATTCCATCTGTACTGAACATGTATAGACTTTTTCTCTTTTCATTATTCTCTAAACAATACAGTACAAACAGTTCCAGGAAACCTCCATAGTTGACCACCTCCCTACCTACCTTGGCAACCTCCTTAAATTGACCTAATTTTTATAGATCAGACATGGACCAGATATGTACACATGTACATATCAAATCAGTAGGCCTAGTTTCTTATGTTGGCCACCTCCATATGTTGACCAGTTTGTTACAGTCCCTTGGATGGTCAACTTGCAGAGGTTCTAATGTATTTACATAGAATTTATATTGTATTAGGTTTTAAAATATAGAGATGATTTAAAGTATATGGGAGGCTATGTATAGGTTATATGCAAATACCACACTATTTTATATAAGAAACAAACTTGAGCATGCATGGATTTTGATATCTGTGGGAGGTCCTGGAACCCATTCTCCACAGATACCAAGGACCTGGATAGACATTACAGAAACTTCACTCAAAAGACTTCCAAAATAGTAGATGGGAGGAAATAAGATAAATAACCATAAGTCAAAGAGAATTAAAAACCCAAGAGGCATAAAAAAATTACAAGATTGAGTGAAAGGCTTCATCCAGACTGACAACTGCTATCCTTGTCTGCAGATAAATTTCTGGAATTATGATTCCTAAACTAAATCCAGAACTTTTATTGGAATAAAAATACTGGCAACAATTTGGATGATGCAATTTTACATGACTTTTTTACATAAAGTCTTGGGTCTTGCAACACGTGCAAGGTGAATTTCCCAGCCATGTTTCTTTCTCAAGGTTCAGGCTACCATTGGGAGAAAGTGCAGCCATTCAGATCCTGACTATTAGTCTTTCCATTTCAAAGTTCTTTCCTCAAGAATTCATAAAAATGCAGCTGGGGCAAATGGGCTGAATCCTCTTGAGCTACACAGGTCTGGTGATTTATCATTCAGCAAGGCTTTTCTCCAACTCAATTTAGCTTTTTTTCTCTTAGCTAATAATAGAGTGTTTAGAGCGGTTTGTGGTTTCAGGTTATCTCCTTCCTCAGCCAACTTATACTCCCAAATGTACCAATATCTTCTAGGGAATCATATCCATTGACAGAAGAAATTATTTGCCTTCTCAGAGGATCAAGCAGCAGAGTCTGGAACTGAGAGATGAAAATATTTAGAGAGAGAGGCAAAAAAGAAAAAAATCCTTATTTGTAGAAGTGGCCTTGAAATGCACTGTGGCTGACCATATGTGAGAGGAAATCTGTAGGAGTCATTACAGTAGGAAGGAGATATTCGGGAATGAGGCATAATGGCAGTGATGATCTATCTGATAGGCATTTTTAAGGGTATTTTCTTGAAATCCAAAGCAAAGTTTAATGCCATTTATTTTGTATTGACAGTAGAATGTATGTTCTATAATACACATAGAAAATAACAAAGGATCTGTCCCAGAATTGGTCTTAAGAAAAATTGTGGGGTCAAAAATTGCAGTCACTTAACCCATGAATCTTTATTAAGGGTTCATGAATAACACCTCCCTGTGCTAGGCATACTGGAAAGTTCAGAGGCACTCCTTTCAGACACTCCTGTTCAGTATCTAAAGGCACTAATGCCACCCATACCCCACAAGTCTGTATCACACCTTGTCAAAAAAATAAGAAAATAATAAGTTGAAGATTATGCTCATTCTGGGCAATAGAATCATGACTCCATTCATTAATATACTAAATGTTTATTGGTTGCCAGGCACTCAGCTATATACTAAGCCCACCCAGCATTGACACCTATTAATAACAATCTTTGAAATGGTTCTTTAACTTAATAGAAGTGCCTGTTGAGATTGACTGACCTCAATTTTTAAACAAGAACTACATATAGCATATTTTACCTAATGCTATACGATACATCGCAAAGACATGTAATAGGTTCTGACATGAGTCTCAACTTCTCTTACAAAAATTTAAGGTAAAGGGAATAGTTCAGATTTGTTCCACGTCCTGTTCTGTGTAGCCTGTGTTGCTTTTGCCTCCGACGCATGGTTGGTGCTGAATTGTTTGCTTCAGAGTTTATATGTAGTCAGCGATACTATGGAAGATTCTATTATCAATAAGGCATCACACTCATTGTCCTTTATTATAAGTGTAAGTCTGCGTGCTAGGAATCCAAAGAGCAATTGCCTTTTGCTTTGCCTATTGAATGAGAATTTCTCATTAATTCTCTGTTAAAGCCACCCTTAGACTCTCACCAGCAGGGCAAGGAAACTAGGGAGACATTTAGGGGAGGCCCTGAAATAGCTGTATGTTTCGTTCCCGACGGCTGCCCCATACATTAGTCCTTTTTAAAAAAAAAAAAAAAAAACTTCTGGCAATATCTCTCATTACTGCGGCAGTTACCCATTTACATCTATAATAAAAACTTAAATCTTTAAGCACATTGGTCACAATAACATAGAAATGCACTTCGTTCTGTGGGTCTGCCTTGAACTTAGGAAACCATCTTTTGGAAGGCCTTTGACCTCTTCCACTCAGAGCCCTCTTTGCCTTGATCTCTCTTCTCTTTGACTTATAAAACAGGTTTTTTTAAAAAAATGCACAGAGGTGTAAATGAGAGCAAGGCCAGATCAGAGTAAACTCTGGGCAAATGGTGAAGACTGTGACTCACATTCATCCTTTCTTTGGGCTCCACACACTGCAAAGTGGGTGCACCCCTGCCCTGCTGGCCTAGGGATCTACCTGGAAAGCCCTGTGAGCGGACACCTTCCCTGCCTCCTCTCCCTACTCCGTGCCCTGACTTTGCACACTCCCACAAGAATTTGAGTAAGTGTGCAGTTGTTATTTCCACGTGTATGTGGACAGCTTTGTGAAGGTATGCTTGACATAAAATAAATGGCACTTAAAGTGAGTGATAAGTTTTGAAAAATACATTCGTCCTTGAGACCATCACATGACATAACCAAAATAGGGAGCATGTTCATCTTCTCCAAAAGTTATTTTATGCCCATTTGAAATCCCTCCTTCCCATCCTTCCTTTCCTTCTCCTCCCCCGCCCCTGACCACTACTCCAGCCAGCTGCAGATCAGCCTTCTGTCACTACAGAGGACTTTGCCTTCTATAGAGCTTTCTATAAATGGAATCACAGTGTGGAACCTTTTTATTTCTTCTTCTTTTTTTTTTTTTTTTTTTTTTTATCTGGCTTCTTTCACTCAGCAGAATTATTTTGGGATTCATCCAAATGTTGTGTGTGTAAATTAGATGTCCTTTTGAGGATCATATTGAAGGTAGATTCATCAATTACAGTAGAAGAAGGAGACATAAAAATTGTTATATGCAGACATAAGAATACAAAGTATTTTGCATACTGAGTATAACCTCGTATGCTTCATATCATTCATTCAAGCCAGTAGAATTAATGCCCATAAAAATGGTTCTTCACAATCAAGAGAAGATCAATGTATGATGAGTATTCTCTATTTAAGAAGATATGGAAAGGCAGCATATACTTTGCAGAAATTTCTTCCACAATTGCTAAGATTGCAGCCTACAATTTGAAGCCTAAAGAAGTCACCCCAAGCTACTGGGAAAATCTGCCTTGCCAGAATGATTCATTCCCCAAGGGTTCTGAGCAGCCAAGGTTTGTACAGCATTTTACTTGTAGGATATCCTCTCCCAGCCAGGAGAGGAGGAGCCTCTCCCTGACTCATTGGATAAATGGCTCCTTTCAGAGGAAAGTGCTAAATTCTTGCTGATTCGCTGGCCAGAACAGGTAGATGAAGTCTGGGTTTCCACAGCATCTTTGCAAGCTTAATGGGGCGATAATGAGGAGAAAATGGCTTAATCTGTGTTTTGGCCTCCTTCTCACCAAGCTAGTTGGAATGAGAGAGGCTGTAACTTTGGAAAACCCAGTCATAAAATAGATTTTTTAACATGGCTGTTTTTGGCAGAGATAGAAAGACCCTAAAGTAAAGGAATCAGTGCCTGCCAGCTTTAGCTTTGAAAATGGACCAATTAATTAGAAAAGTGAGGGGTTGTGAAGGAGATACAACACACACCACCTGGACGCTGGCTTTTGTGTTGCCTTATTCATAAGGAAAACAGATTTAAAATAAATGAATCCAAAAGAAAACAAAAAGGGTATTTGAGCTGGGAAAATGTCCTCTGGGCAGTAGCCTAACCGGATATAGGAGGTGAGAGAGAGAGACCCTTGACAAAAGGAGCTTTCCAGGAGAAGCAGCGGGGGACCCTTATTAACATCAGCCTGCCATAGT
This sequence comes from Arctocebus calabarensis, assembly GCA_963573935.1. NCBI lineage: Eukaryota > Metazoa > Chordata > Mammalia > Primates > Lorisidae > Arctocebus > Arctocebus calabarensis. The sequence goes on from CAUYON010015556.1 coordinate 28,624, forward strand.
TAATAATCCTGCACTGGCCAGAAGGCTGGGCCAGATGATCTCTAAGGGCCCTTTCTCACTCTGAGATTCTCAGATGCTGATATTTATAGAGAAATATTCAGAACCTATAAATCGACTGCTCTCGGACAGTGTGCCTTATAATGTCTCTTTTATTTCATCAGTTTTCCCCCTGGATCTTGCCTCCTTCCCTCTGTTACCTCATTGCCAGCAGAGCAGGAAGAGTTGCATTCATAGATCCCTGAGTAACATCTGGAGGATATGTGCTGGCCTCCAGCCCTGGACAGATGTTCTAGGACTGTTCCTTTGGACCCATATTCACGTGGAAATATAACAATAACTGCCTATGATGGCTCCCAGTTTCCTCCACCTCCAAATCTAAATCCACAGCTTGAAATTCAGCATCCTTCATCAAGTGGACTCTACTTTACCTCACAGTTCAAATACATGGAAGCTCAAGGCCTTTTGGTTCAGGTCTACATGTCAGCTGGTTGGCCAGCAAGTATTTACTGAACATATCATGTGTGCTTACCTTTGGGTCAGGCATTAAAGGGGATCCAGGGGAAGGAGAATACATTTTCACACTCAGGATGTTTATAGCCAAGTTTTTTTAAGGTATGCACATAAAAAGATTTAAAGAAGAAGGAAAAAACCCTTAGATTATCTAACTATATATTAGGTTGGATGTATCCAGCTCTAAGTGGTAGAGTTGTTTAGAGTAGGAATCAAAAAGGGCTGAAGTAGTCAGGAGACCCTTTGCCTATGAGAAACACTGAACTGGGCTTTGAAGGATAGGAACAAATTGGGATGGTATGGAGAAGGGAAGTCTGGCAAAGGAGAATCACACCCAAGGGGGCATGGAACTTTTGGCAAACTGACCCATTCCAATTATTTAGTTATGTTTGGTAGGTGCAGGTAGCCTCCAAGGTTAGAAGTAGGAGAGGGCTTTATGTCTGTTTCCCCAAGGATTTGCTTCTGGGTCATAATTTTCCAGGTAGTCAGGCTTCCATGCAGTTCTCAGTTCTGCCATGTTCACACTAGTTTAGTAGCAGGCAGGTATGAAAACAGTCACAACCTGTGCTTCAGAAATGTGGGTCTTATCCCTCTGTCCTTGTGTGAAAACATGCACTGAAGCAGATGTGGCAACATTCTGGTGGCAGGATTCTGATACCTTCTAATCTGATAAGGGAACATCAGAGTCATTGGATTCCTAACCCAGGGGACACCATTCCAAAATGAAGAGAAAATTACTCTCACTAGTTTCTTGCACTCTACTCTTATGAGGACAGGACCGCCTGTACAACAATGCACACCAGCCCCACATACACCATCATCCATGAGAACATGGTTTCTAATATCTGTTATTCTAATTAACAAAGCCTCTGGCCAGAACCAGAAATAAAGAATGATGAAGTCCTGCAGTGGGTACCTCTGGAGTTATAGCTGATTAGAGGCCTTCAAATGCTAACTAACCACCTCTGTCACACATATTCCTTATTAAATAACTACAAAAATTTGTTAATCACCTCTAGGATGTAGATGAAAATGAATACACATGTGTGTGTGTGCATAAACACATGCACACACAATTGCATTATGCTATCTACCCTAACGCATGTGGAAACAAATTATAGACACTTGAACTACATGGAGGAAAACATAACATGGACTGCAAACAAAGAAAGGATCATCAACTAAGCAGTAAATAGACAGTAGGAAGAGAGGAGAAAGCAAGTTGTGTGGGTCAATTTTGGGCAAATTGGGGATGCCTTGGATTCTGGGATGAATGGGTTTGATGGCACACTCTATGGATAGGGTGACCACATAATTTATTGTCCAAAGCAGGTCACTCTAAAGAGTAAAAGGAGCCACTGTTATCGTAGCACAGGACAACAAAGGTAAACTGGTACTGTCCTGGGCAAATTGAGACCCACAGTCAGCTTAGTGTGGTCATTGGATTAAAGCATGAAGAAAACTTGATGAAGCTGCATCTGACAAAGACTCACCCATCCAGTCCATCCACCAGACACGCAGCATGGCCTATGCTGGCTAATTCAGGCACAATAAAGGTTCCTGAGTGTCATGGTCACAGGGGCTACTTGGAAAGGAAATTCCCTTTGACTGTACTTTGCCTAATTATCTCAGAAGTGTTCATCCACAGCCAGCCTGGAATCCCACATTTCTTGGGGCAGCATTTCCCGAAAATGTTCAGCATCCCCAAATTTTGACTTATCTAGAAGCCATTACACAACAGGAAGAAAATTACTTCCCTCATCTCTCTCCTTTATGTGACCATTGGCAATTATTTCTCTGGACCTACTGTATACTACTGAAGGCCTTTTCTGTATGTAATCTCATTCCTCCTACTTTCCCTGAAGTACATGACCTGCCCTTTTGTCAAATCAGAAGACGAGTGTCCACCCTACTTTTATTCTAGAGTTTGTGAAGATAAAAAGATGTGAGAAGTTCCCTGAAAATTCATAGAATTGGTTATCCCAATTATGACAGCAGAGTTTCTTAAAAAGAAGCACTGACAGTCAAGTCACAGTCCTTGAGCTCCACTGTGGAATGGCTAATGGAAAAGTCTTACTAATAGAGGTATTTCAAGGTTCATTTGTGCATTCTGGGTCCTAAAGCAATTTAGTGGTAAAAATTAGAATACAACTTTCTTGGTCTTTGAAGGACAGAGATTCTGAATTGGCAGCCCTTCCCCTGAAATAGTTGGAATAGTGATTAAACATAAGCTATAACTATAAACCTTGTGTGTGTGCGTGAAAGGGAATTCTGTGCTGTGGGGAAGAATATTGGTGTGAAAATCAGAAAGCTTGAGTTCTGGTCCCTGTTCTGATCCTCTGGGTGTGTTCCTTTGGGCCAGTCATAGCATGGCTATGGGTGAAGACATCCTTCATAACCTGCAACCCTGAAGAGTGGTCCCTAGGAACACAGGACCTCAGGTAGGCCAGTCCCATAATACCAGTAATGCTGATGCTGGAAAAGATTAGAAAAATTATTCTAAGCCATCCTATTATTCAGCTCAGAATTCCCTCCTTAAACAGAGGCCCCAGAGACGTTTTTAGAAGAGTTTGGGGTCATTTCTTTAAATGAATAGAATAGAATTACTATTTTTCTTCAATATATACATATAACCTCAGGCATCCCCCACCTTTATCCACTCACCAGAGATCTGTTCATTAAGTATTTACCACTTCCCAGGCACTATTAGGTACTGTGGGTCAAACAAAAAGCCGCAAACTATGAGCAGCTCATAGGTCTTATAATCAATAAAGGATATAATAGAGCTAATCTTCATCATGTGCCAATCCCACATGTGAATTTTCCTACTACCTAAACTGTACTTATTATCCCACTTGCAGACATTCATGAGCAGTGAAAAATTAGATTTTCCCAAATTACAGGTTCTCAGCTAAGCTTTAACAAGGCAACACTGCCTTATTGTTTTAGTTCTTATGCTGTAAACAAAGGCCTTTTTCATGTTCTACTAAGTGTCATGTTTTCCTCATTTTTGTGCATTTCGTTGGTGAATCTATTCTTTAAAACAGCCCCCAAGGGTGTTGCCTGTGGCTCAGTGAGAAGGGTGGTGGCCCCATACGCCAGAGGTGGTGGGTTCAAACCCAGCCCTGGCCAAAAACAGCAAAAAAACCAATTTCTGTATATAAAACAGCACCCAAGTGTATATAAAACAGCTGAAGACATGATGTACGTTACAGAGAAAATTGGTATACTATCAGATAATCTTCATTCAGGCTGGAATAATAATGTTGCTGACCGTGAGTTCAATGTTAATGAATTAATGGTAAATATTAAACAGGTATCTTTAAACAGAAGCACACATAAAACAAGGTTATATATTGCCATTGAGAAACTTATAGGAAAGTAACCATACATTTTTCTTAGGAGGGATGGTTCAGGATTCACTAATTCAATGTTTATGGGAACTTATAGACCAGAACAACCATGAGTAATGAGAATCGACTGTGTTAACTAAAATAATCCCAAAAAAGAAAAGAATGCAGCTGTGAACAGTTGCCGGTGCTTATGAGGTTAGGTCTACCAGTGAGACTTTGCTAGACAAAAGAGGCCTAAGCAGGGCGGCTCCTGTGGCTCAGCGAGTAGGGCGCCGGCCCCATATACCGAAGGTGGCGGGTTCAAGCCCGGCCTCGGCCGAACTGCAAAACAAAAAAGTAGCCGGGCGCTGTGGCGGGCGCCTGTAGTCCCAGCTACTCGGG
>CAUYON010015558.1:0-10041 GCA_963573935.1 Arctocebus calabarensis
GGTTAAGTCATGCTGGGGTTCTGAAACTATCTGCTATCTGAATTTCAGAGTCTCTTGGTATATCTGGAAAATTCTCTTTCATAATCTCAAGAAGGGACTCTGTGTCATGTGAAGCCAGATCATCACTTTCAGGTATCCCTATAAGACGAATATTGGTTTTCTTTGAGTTGTCACAGAGATGTCTGAGAGAATGATCCATTTTTGCCTTCCATTTCTCTATCTCTTTGAGCATTTCGGAGCATTCAAATTCTCTGTCCTCGATGTCAGAAATCCTTTCTTCAGCTTGTCTATTCTGTTGCTGTGGGCTTCTACTGTGTTTCTCATCTCTTTGAGGGTTGCAACTTCTTGTCTCAATGTGTCGAAATCTTTGGTCATTTTATCTTTGAATTGGTTGAATTCTTGAGTCATCTTCTGAATTAATCCTATAATCTCTACCTCCATGTTAGTTTCCATTTTATTAATCTTGTTTGCTATCCAGATTCGATTTCAGACAGCTCCGCTATCTGTTTGCCGATGGGATAGTCTGTATTGGATGGTTTGTCATTTTGTGGGGGAGTTGCACCGTTCTGTTTATTCATGTTGCCAGAGTTTTTCCACTGGTTCCACCCCATGTTTGTTTTTCAGTTGTTAGCTATATGAGCAGGAGAGTGAGATTGGACTGGAGACTTCTACGGTTGTGGTTGACCAGCCCTCCACCAAGGTACTGGTGTGGTGACTTCAGCCTGTACAGTTCAAGAGTTCCAGTCCAATTGTAAATGCATTCAGTCTAGGTTGTGGATGAGTTGGAGTTCTAGACTTCCAATCCTGGGCAGAGGGTGAACTGAAGTATCAAGGTGGCAAAGAAAACATTTATAACACCAATCACATTAATAGCAAATGGGCTAATACATTCGTAGAAGGGCTACCAGACGCGTAAGCCCACAGATGCGCCCGCAGTCAGAAACATCGACATACAAACAAAACATAACAAACAAACAGCCAATCACAGAACAACAGCTAAGAAGGAAAAAAAAAAAAGAATTCTACAATTAAAATGCTTCTTATAAAATACTTGAGAATAGCAAAGAAGAAAAGGCTCTAGCAAATATGATATAAGCACTCTTAGAAGCTATAAGAAGGTAGGGAGTGGAGGGGGAGAGAGAACAAGGAAATTAACACGGGAGAGGAAGAAGAATGTTCAGTTGAGAATAGGAGGCAATAAAAATAGTCTAAGAAAAGAAAGTGAAGAGTTATTTATTGATAGTGCCTCCAAGAAAAGGATATTAAAAAAAATCTCAAAAATATTATTATTGTTATATGTATATGGAATTGCAGTCCAGTCCGGCAACAACGATGTGCTGTGAGAGGGGAGCGTGGGAGCGGGGCTTGTGGCGACTGTGGGGGAGGGGCCTCGCGGTCGCTGCAGATCTTGGTGGCCGCGGTGGTGTCGGCGGGGGTGTCGGCGGGGGTGGTGTCACTATTCTCGGGGCAGCGGCACCACGCTCACGGTAGCAGCGGCTTTGGAGCGCCTGAGCGACCGCGGCAGCACAAGCAGCGGCGGTTGCTATGGCCGCAGGTCGCAGCTGCTCGCAGCAGCCGTGAAGGCTGGAGGGGAGGGGCCACGTGGTCGCTGCAGATCTCGGGGGCTGCGGCAGTGTGTCTCTATTGGCGGGGCGATGGCTTCGGAGGGACCACAGCAGCACCTGGTGCGGCGGTTGTTTTGGCCACAGCGGTGTTGTCACTATTTGTGGGGCGGTGGCTTTGGAGCGACCGCAGCAGCACCCAGGGCGGCCGTTGCTATGGCTGAGGCTCGCAGCTGCTCCCAGCCGTTGTGAAGGCTGGAGGGGAGGGGGCTTTGCGGGGCTGTTGGTGGGAACTTGAACTTCAGTTATTCTGCAGCTGAAGAGCCCGGGGGCCCTCCTCACCAACTTCCACAGCTTCCACACCTCAAAGTGTCTTTTCCGCCCCTCTCAGGCTTCACTAGGGTCCCCGCCTAGTGTAACGCTGGCTGGTCACCCATTCTTTCTCTCTCTCATTGATCTGAGGAAAAGGCGCTCGCCATTTTGGACATTCCAATGTGTTAGTCTGGTGGAGTCCGAACCCCTCGGCTCACGCCAGGGCTGCCCGGGTCTCTGTGCTTCCCAGCAGTGCCCCTTTCTGATTGTCAAACTCTGAGTTCCATGCTTCAGTGGAATTTTCTCCAATTAGAGCTTGTGGGTTGGGACCTGCTGTCCTCCCTATGGGAGGGGCCGGCTGCCTCTCCGCTGGGCAGGGGGAAATGGTCTGCAACAGTTTCCATGGTTAAGAACTATATTTCAAATGCACCAATCCTCCCGATCTCTGTGTCTCACCAGCTGCCCGTCCACTCCAATAGTTCACACGGGGAAAGATCCAGAGCTCCCACCCTTTCACCTGCTGACCAGGGAGAGATGGGCTATGGGACCGTCTCTGCCACCATCTTCCAGCACTCCATATTTTTACATTTCTGAGAGTCCATTTGGATTGTTTTCTTTTTGCCCAAAGACAATACTTAAAATTTTCTTTAGGGATGGGCTTCTAGCAATATATTTTTTTAAATTTCAGATTATTATAAGGGTACAAACAATTAGGTTACAATGTTTGTATTTAAGTAAGGTCCCTGTTATAGTTGTGTCCTGCCTCCAAGTGATGTGCTGTATACCCTTAATTGTGCCCATTAGCTAGGAGCGCACTAATCTCTCCCTTTCCTTTCTTTTCTCCCTTCCTACCTTGAATTTAATTGTGTTTTTTCTTGTGTATGAGTATTCATCTACTGGCTTTGTATTAGTATTGACTACATTGGATACTTGATTTTCCATTCTTGTGATATTTAACTAAGAAGATTATGTTTCTGTTCAGGTCAATACAAAAAAATGAAGTCAGTATCTATTTTATGGCTGAATCGTATTTCATGGTAGACATATATCACCATTTATTAATCCATTCATGAGTTGATGGCTACTTGGGTTGTTCCCACATCTTGGCAATTATAAATTCAGCTGCAATAAACAATGTCCTTATGATAAAGCAATTTTTTTTCTTCTGGATAGATGCCTTGTAATGACATTGTAGGATCAAATGAAGGTCTATTGTGAGTTCTTTGAGGATTCTACATACTTCTTTCCAAAGAGGCTATATTAGTTTTCAATACCAACAGCACTATAAATTTTGTGTCACTATGGACTTGTAAAATAACCTGACGTCTAGTAGAGTGATGCCTCTGGCTTTGTTTTTATTATTAAGAATTACCTTGGCTATATGGTATTTTTCTGCTTCCATACAAAAATGAAGAACTATTTTTTCCAGTTCTTCAAAATATGATGTTGGTATTTTAATGGGGATTGCATTCAATCTGTAGGTCAGTTTGGATAGTACTCACATTTTAACAATGTTTATTCTGCCCAGCCAAGAGCATGGTATGTTCTTCCATTTGTTAATGTCTTCTGCTATTTTTTTTTTCTTAGAGTTTCCTAATTCTCTTAGTAAAGATTCTTCACTTCCTTCATTAGGTATATTCCCAGGTATTTCAATTTCTTTTAATCTACTGTGAAGGTAATGATGTCTTCGATGTGCTTCTCAACTTGACTCTTACTGGCATGTACAACGGCTACTGATTTTTGGACACTGATTTTATACCCTGAGGTGTTTCTGTATTTCTTGATCACTTCCAGGAATTTTTGTGGTTGATTATAAGATCTTAACATCAGCGAAAAAAGGAGAATTTGAACTCCTCTGCCCTAATTTGGATGTTTCTCTTGTCTGATTGTGTTGGCCAGAAGTTGCAGAACCATGTTGAATAGTAGTGTCAATAGTGGACATCCTTGCATGGTTCCAGTTCTAAGTGGAAATGCTTTCAGTTTTACTCCATTTAGAATGATATTGGTTATGGATTTGTCATAGATGGCTTCCATCAGTTTAAAAAATGTGCCATCTATGCCTATTTTCTTAAGTGTTCCTCTTGTAAAATGATGCTGAATTTATTGAGAAAAATCATATGATCTTTGGTTTTGCTTCTATTTATGTGATGAATGACATTTGTGGATTAGCATTTATTAAACCAACCTTGCATCCATGGATAAAGCCTACTTGATCATGATGTATACTTTTTTTTAATGTGTAGATGTAGCTATAATCTATTTTATAGGATTATTGAGTATTTTTACATCAATATTCATTAGTAAAATAGTACTTTTTAGTTGAGTTCTTTCCTGGTTTTGGTATCAGGGTGATGTTTGCTTCATAGAACATATTGGGGAAGATTCCTTTCTTCTCAAGTTTTGGAATAGTTTCTGTACAAACTTGTCCTTGAATTTTTGATAGAATTCTGGTGTGAAGCCATCTGTTCCAGGGTTTTGTGTGTGTGTGGGGGGCTTTTTAAGTGTTTCTTTAACTTCTGCACTTGATATTGGTGTATTCAAAAGATCTATTTCTACCTGATTAAATCTATGGAAATGGTGTTATTCCAGGTATTGGTCCATTTCTTCCACATTGTCAAATTTTGGGGTAAGAGTTTTTTTTTTATTGTAGTCAGAGATAATCTCTTTTATCTCTGTAGTAACTGTTGTTATTTCTCCCTTTTTATTTCTGATTGAGGTTATTAGAGATCTTAATTTTCTGTTTGTAGTTAATCTGGCCAATGTTCATCTATTTCATTTATCTTTTTGATGAACCAAATTTTTGTTTCATTATTTTTTTGAATCTTTTGTTTTCAATTTTGTTTATTTCTTATTTAATTTTGGTTATTTCTTTTCTTCTGCAAGGGCTGGGATTGGATTGCTCTTCCTTTTCCATTTCCTTGAGATGCTTCGTTGGGTTGTTGATGTGTTCACTTTCTGTTTTTTGGATGTAGGCATCTAATGTGATAAATTTCTCTCTCAGGACTGCTTTTGCAGTATTCCATAGGTTTTGGTAGCTCATGGCTTCATTATGTTTAAGGAATTGCCATTGTTATTATGTTCAAGGAATCCAATAATTTCCTCCTTTATCTCCCCCTTGACCCAACTATCTTTTAGTGTTAGTTGTTTAGTTTCCATGCCTTTGTGTGGGGATGAAAATTTTTGTTGGAGTTAAGTTTCACCTTTATTGACTTATGGTATGAAAAGATACAAGATAGAATTTCAATTCTTTTAATTTTTTTGTGATTTGATTTGTGCCCTAGGATATGATCAGTTTTGGAGTATGATTCATAGGCTGATGAGAAGAACATTTAACCAGTAGCTTTGGGATGATATGTTCTGTATATGTCTATTAAACCCATTTGTTGTAGCATTGCATTGAAGTCACTGTTTCTTTGTTTAGTTTCTATTTAGAGAATATGTCCAATTATATGAAAGGGGTGTTAACACCCAGATATTATGGTGTTGTAATATATTATATTATTCATACCAGTTAGGGTTCCTTCCATAAGTCTGGGAGCATTTAAATTGGTGCATAAATATTTATAATTGAAATATCCTCTTGTTGTATTTGTCCCTTGGCTAGTATGTAGTGATCATGTTTATCTTTCTTACCTGTAGCTGCTTTAAATCCTCTGGTATCTGAAAATAAGGTTGCAACCCCTCCTTTCTTCTGCTTTCCATTTGTGTGAAATATTGTTTTACAACCCTCCACCTTGGGTCTCGTTTTGTCCTTCAAGATTAGTGTTTCCTGGGGACAGTATATAGATGGTTTGTGCTTTTTTCCTTTTAATCCAGTCAGCCAGCCTGTATCTCTTCCATAGGTAATTCAAGTCATTTGCATTTATTGGAAGAATTAGTAAGTTTGGTAGAGTTCTATTCATCTTATTTTATGAAAGTCCTTTGCTTAGTTTTAAAGGTAGACTACCACCCTCTTCTGGCTTGAAAAGTTTCAGCTGAGAAATTCACCATCATCTTGATGGACTGCCCCTGTAGAATAATTGGTGCTTACTCCTGGCTGCTTGCAAAATTCTCTTTTGTTTTGTCCTTGGCCAGTTCTATTTATCTTATTTTATGAAAGCCCTTTGCTTAGTTTTAAAGGTAGATTACCACCCTTTCCTGGTTTGAAAAGTTTCAGCTGAAAAATTCACTGTTGTCCTGATGGATCTGCCCCTGTAGGACAGTTCATGCTTATTCCTGGCTGCTTGCAAAATTCTCTTTTGTTTTGTCCTTGGCCAGTTCATTATAATATGTCTTGGAGATGCTCTGTTTGTTTTGATATGCACTGGGGTTCAGTATCAATCTAAAAGGAGTGTGGAATCTTTGGTAGTGCTTGGGAAGTTTTCATTTATGATATTCTCTAGTAGGGCTTCCATTCCTCTGGGGAGTTCTTCTTCCTCTTCAGGAATACCTATAATTTCTATATTTGAATGCTCTGAAATTGCATAATTCTCAAGTGGTTGCTCTGCTTTTACTCTCTTTTACATCTTTCACTGCCTAAATTAGCTCAAGATATTTCTCCTCTATCTCTGAGATTCTTTCCTTTGCATGGTCTATTCTGTTATTGATGGTTTCTACTATATCTTTAAATTCCCCAAGTGACTTCTTCAATTCCTTAAGCTCAGATATATCCATTTTAATTTTATCATATTTTTCATTCATTTCTTGGGTTAGTTTTTGGATTTCCTTTTGGTGATGGTTATTTTCCTTCAATTCCCTTCATTGTTTTGCCATCCATACTCTAAATTCCCTTCCTGTCACTTCCATAATTTCTTTATAGATGGAATCTTCTGCAGTAGCTACCTTATGATTCCTTGTCAAGGAAGGGGGGTGGGTTCAATCTGTTCTGTTTTTTGATGTTGCCAGAATTCTTTTGGTGGTTTCTCCTCATGTGTGTTTTCTTCTTTTTCACTTCCTCTACATATTCGTCTCACTTTCTCCTCCTCTTTAAATTCCCTTGTCTCCGTGCTTAGGTGTTGGCATGTCCTCTTGGTAGAGGGGAGAAGAGAATGGAGAAAGGAGGAAAGAAAGAAAAAGAGAAAAAAGGGTGAAAGAGAAATAATGGGAAAAAAAGGTAAGAAGGACAGAAAGAGAAAGACGGGAGTAATAGTGGTGTTTGACATGGTACATTTATCCACCTGCAATTCCAGTACTCTCAGGGGCCAGGTTGGTGGGTCCTTTGAGGTCAGGAGCTCCATACCCCCTTGAAAAAAAGCAAAACTCCACCTCCACTGAATATAGAAGAAAATCAGTGGTGTGTCATTGTGGGGTACAACTAATACATTATTTCAAAAGTCCATAGCTAGAAGGATACCCTAGACTGGGGGCTCAAGGCCTCTTTGAGTCAGACCAATGCTGTGGCACTGTATCCCAGGACTCAGAGTGAGGCTCTGTCCCATAAAATAAAATACAAAATGAAATAGGACAAAACAGAACAGAAAAAAGAAATAATGTACAATAATAAAAATAGATGAGGAAAATTAAAAATAAAATTATCTAAACTGTAAAAAAAGAGATATGTCTTAGTTTGAGAAATTTATATGGGAAAGATGAAAAAGTAGAAAAATATCTACAAATGTAAGAAAAAGAGAGAAATAGAAATGAAAGAAAGAAAAAAGGGACAGAAAAACCATAGCAAAAATGGAACCTTTGATATTGAAGAAAGTAAAAATGAAAAAATAAAAATACAATAAAAACAAAAATTCAAAAAAGAAAGAAGCAAAATTAAAATAAATATATGTTATATATAGCAATATATTGCCTAGACACCAGGTGGTGCTCTGAGAAGACAGGAAGAAAAGGGGAAAAAAGATAAATAATGGCTAGACACCCGGGGGCACGATGGGATTATGAGCCACAAACCACCCATATTGATTCTGCTATATAAAAGGGGACAGGAAGCCACTATCTAGTTGCCATCGAGACCCAGCCCCATCTTCCTGATTTATTTGCCTCCAACCAGGGCTTGGTTGGTGTTCTATCATTCAGTCCCACATGATTAGGAGCCTGAAACTCTTGCCAGACTCTTTAGGAGGCAAGCCTCAACCTTCCAAACAGTGCCCCTTGTCCACAAAGGGGCTTTCCTGGGCATGAAGGAGCTGCATAACTTATCTCAAGGGTGACTACCTGAGTTTAGCAGGTACTCCAGAGCTGGTCACATGCTGGGATCCTGTGGGCTATTCCTCCCTGGTGGCCCTCCCACAATGAGGTACCCTGTTAGCAGTTGAACTGAGGTGAGTTTCCACCCTGCCCAGTGATTCGGTCCCAGCTGGTTACAAGTTCACTTACTCACTGAAGTCCTCTTAAGGCAGCACAGGTGAGCACCAAACCTGCAAAACATGTCTTATCTATCTCTAGCCCTCCACCAGAGGACCAGCTGGCCTCTGTATGCACCTAGGTACTCAATATCTCTGCCAGTCTTCCACTGCTTCTGACCTATTCCTTGGCTCCTGGAGTCCCCTACTGCTTTTCTGTACCCCTGGAGTGATGTTTCTGGGCAGGACATTCCAACTAGAAGTGGTTGAAGTCCTCTCGACCTGATTTCACCACAAGTAACAGGTGTGTGAATGTTCCTAATCTATCATTTTGCTCTGTCTCCATTTTTACATTTTCATTTATGATTTGCAATCTCTAATCTTGTAGGATATTTTAACTGGGTATGAAATTCACTTTTAGTGGTGATTTATTTTAGCACTTTGTGCCAAAATTCCATGTGTCTGGTTAGTAGTTAGCTGTATAGTTTATTGTTGCTCCTTTATGCTTTCCAAGATACTTATTCTCTCTTATCTATGTTCTATATTTTTTGCAGCCTTTATTTTGAATTTATACTTTTGGTGTATCTACCACTTCACTAGTTCTCTTTTCTTTCACCTATAATAATTCTGCTGCTAATTGAATTTGTATCTTTCTGATTTCAATTATTGTACCTTTCATTTCCAAAATTTTCATTATTTTTAGATTGACTAGTTATTTATCAATATTGTTATTGTTCGTCTTGAGTACAATAAGCATACCTTTGAAATATAGACTTTCCAGTATCTGGAACTATAATGCATCTGATTCCATTGTCTTTTTTTTTTTTCTCTGCTGGGTTTCATTTATATTGTACTGTCTCCCTGAGTTCTTATTTTTAAAATCATGAATCAGATTCCAATCATTGTCTTCCTTTCCCTAACAGGCTGTCAACAGCTATTCCTCTTTACTCTCCTCTTCTAGAATTTCAAGAACTAATCTGGAAGAAAAATGGCCTCCATAATTTGTTTCTCTGAAAGTTTTAAAAAAATATTATTTTCTCTCTTATATGTTCAAGCAGATTTTTTTTTGGTAAAGCTTTTTACACCTATTTTAGTTTCATGAGAATGTGGTCAAAAGTGTTACTCTGCCTTAAGTAGTATTTTTGTGTTGACGATTATCAAATATTTCTTTTTAGTGTTATCTTATTTTTATCCTTTTTTATTGATTAATATTAGTATGTGAATGTATTTCTGGAAGTAAATTAGTCAATTTGAAGTTTGTAATCCATGTGAAAGTTTTGTTTTGAAAATAATGTGGTAGGGTGTACTAGTAAGATCCATTACACTGTAGTTGATTTCTGGCAGCTGTCTGACTGTCAAAAGCTCTCACTTTTACCATTTTACCAATGTATGTTACTTCATGCTCATATTGTCACTACATATTGTAGTTATGACTGTACTTAGATTTTGTTTTAGCCATTCTCTTTATTTGATGGAAGTAGAGGTTGCTATTTCATATCTTGAAGAATATTCCATGTCTACTTTTTTTAAAAAATAATTTTATTAAATCATAATTGTGTACATTAGTGCAATCATATGGCAGAATGTGCTTCATATACAATCAGAAATATTTTTATCATACTGTTAGAGATAGCCTTCATAGCATTTTCTTGATCACTATATAAAGATATTGATACTCTACATTTAATAATTTTCACCAGTACCCTGCTAAGGTGCACCGTAGGTGTGATCCCACTAATTGCCCTCCCTCCACAATCCTCCCCCCTCCCCTCCCCTCCTTTTCCCTTTTCCCTGTATTCTTGTGCTATAATTGGGTTTTAGCCTTCATATGAAAGCTATAAATTAGCTTCATATTAGGGCTGAGTACATTGGATACTTTTTCTTCCATTCTTGAG
>CAUYON010015559.1:0-18765 GCA_963573935.1 Arctocebus calabarensis
ATAAAATGAAGTATTATTTTTTTGAGGTCTTTAAAATATGACAATGGAACTTTAATAGGAATTGCATTAAAATTGTATATTGCTTTGGGTAGTATGGACATTTTAACAATGTTGATTCTTCCCAGCCATGAGCATGGTATACGCAAATACAACTTTTAAAATAATTAAATAAAAATTTCTCATCAAATATTGGTTCCCAACCCTTCATATCTGTTACAAAGCATTATAAATGCATAAAAGGCTTTACTTAGTTTCTATCTGGATTTGAATACATTGATCTCTCAATTATAGCCAGCATCAATTTATTTACATAGTTTCTAACTTGTAACCTGCTCTTTTTAGTTGATTTTAAAAAAAAGACATAAAAAGAAACAAATTTTCCTAATTAAGAACTTAAGTATATTCTTCTTAGCAAAGTATCTCAAGAATGGAAGAAAAAGTATCCAATGTACTCAGCCCTAATATAAAGCTAATTTATAGCTTTCATATGAAGGCTAAAACCCAATTATAGCACAGGAATACAGGGAAAGGGAGGAGGGGAGGGGAGAAGGGAGGATGGGTGGAGGGAGGGCAATTAGTGGGAACACACCTACAGTTCATCTTAGCAGGGTACTGGTGAAACTTATTAAAGGTAGAGTATCAATGTCTTTATATAGTGATCAAGAAAATGCCATGAAGGCTATCTGTAACAGTACAATCAAAGTATTTCTGAATGTATATGAAGCACATCGTGCCCTATGATTGCACCAATGTACACAATTATGATTCAATAAAATTATTTTAAAAAATGGAAATATGAGCCTTGAAGGGCCAATTTACCTATAAGTGTCAATTTAGTCAATTTATTAAAGACAAACCTAGTAGTTATTGAGTGTTTATATGCATTAATTCATTTAATTCTCACAACTGCTCTGTGCGTTTAATTACTATTCTGATCCGCATTTCTGGATGAGGAAAATTGAAGCACAGAGAAAAGTAACTTGCCAAAGATCACACAATTAGGAATCAGCAGAGCAGAAGTTCAGAGTCACCAGAAGGCTTCCTGCATTACATTGTCATCTTAAATATCCAGAAAAATACTTGTTGTATTTCCCATGGCACTGGGTAGGGTTTAAAAAAAAAAAAAAGCCCACATGTCTGGTATGCTGAAGTATGGGAAAGACAAGATGTGTAAGATTAACTTGTTGCCCTACATTTGGAAAATCTGGACATCTTTCCCTGAAAAGACCCTTTTTGAGATTCCAGCCAGGAATATTAGTCATAGGCTTCCCCTATTATTAGCCTGCATGTGCAATACGGTTGTTTGGTTACTAGGCCCAGAGTAAAATAGACCACAGAATAACTGTAAATCTAGGAAGTAGATGAACAGTCCTAAAAGGGAGGGCTGCAGTTAGAAAGATCTGATGCTCTTGATGGCTCTAAGCAAAATCTTGGAAATAGACTATTTCCCCATTTCCCCTTCCCCAATTCCTATAGCACAGAGAGGCACCTCTATTAAGGAAAGAGCCTAGTATGTTCTGTTCCCCAAATCACAGACTGCTTTCTTCCTGTGGCCAGTTAAAATGACACTCTCTTTTTCAAGGCTTCTAATTTTTCTGATCAGAATTCATTATCTTTACCTCTGTGCTCCCTACGTTCCCACGTAACTTCATTTTAGCATCTATTGCTTTTAATCTTCCAAGGTAGGCCCTTAGCTGTCTGGGACCAAGTTTTCCATATTTGTTGTCCCTAACTTCATGGCAAAGAGAATATTTTGAGTTAATATTGATGGAAGGAAAAGAAGAAAATGATGGGGTAGGAGTTGAAGAAAACAGCAGAAATGAGTTACTAACATATCAGGGCCCTTTCCCACAGATCTGGACCCCTTCTTTCAGTAACATGCCTCACTACAGCGTCCCTCTACTCACTCCTGGAGACTTCTCCATTATATCACTTTGCAGGTGGAGAGTATGATGTTGGTGAGGGGATGATAATGCAGGGATGCAACCTCTCCCACATGTGACACCCTAAATTCCTACTAGAGGTTATATATAGAATGTTGTGTATACACTGCAGGGTTGGGAGCTGACACCCTGGAGCTACTCCAAGGCAGAGCAGAGATATTGCAAACAGCTACTTGCCGCCTCTCTAAAGCAGAAATTGCCAGGAGCTTGTCAGGTAGTAAAATCAAAGGCTTTGCACTGAGTGCTAACAACAGGGGTGGATGCTTTCTTGTATGACTTGATGACACTTGTTTCAGCATCCCTTATACATGGAGAAAGGAGAATCAAAATTACTCCACTAAAGCAGCAGCTCTCAAAGCAGAGTTCCAGACCATCAGCATCACCTGAGAATCTAATAGAAATGCAAATTCTTGAGTCTTACTGAATCAGAATCTCTGCCAGATAGGACCCATATATATGGGTTTTAACAAGCCCTCCAGATAATCCCTTATGTGTGCTAAAATTTGAGGAGCACCAGAAAACATAAAGTCCTCCAAGTGAGAGATGGAACACACAAGGGAAAGTAAATCTGGCTGGACTCAGTACCCAACCCCACATTCGTTTCCATGTCCATGTACTCCTCCACTATGTTTGCCTATAAATACAGATGTAGCAGCCAGAAGGAAACCAAAGGAGTCAGTGGGCTTCAATTTGGTCTGCAGGTTTTTCTGATCAGAAAAACCCTGGCATTTGGTGAGGATTCAGAAAGTCTATGCCAGAAGCACCAGGGATGACTCCACTCATCCAAACACTTTATAACAGAGCAGTCTAGAACTGGTGGGGTATAAACCTTTTAAAATGCCACGTTTTGCAGTTTGCTTTTTCATTTAATATATCCTGGAGAGCTTTCTGTATCTGCGCAGATACATCTACTTCTTGGTATTCTAAGGCTATGCAATGATTTATATAACCTTTCACTTATTAATAGACATTTGTTTACATGGCCTGCTATTATAACAATACTATAAAAAACATTCTTGTATTTATTAATTCATGTATTTAAATATTCATTGATATTTATTGGTCTTCTACATGACATACCATAGGAAGGGCTGGGTATACGTGTGTGAATAATGATTCTCATCTTGTGGAGCTTACAATCTAGTGACAGAAATACACATAATAAATGAGGAAGTAAATGTATGATTATACATTGTGGCGTTATGAAAGAAGTGACACGTATCACGGCAAAGTAACAGGAAACACTTACCTGGACGGCAGAGCCCGAGAATGATGTTTATGAGAAGTGGACCAAAGGATGGTAGGACTTTCTAGGCATGGAAAAACATTTTCAAATCCCTAAAAGGAAAAGCACTTGGCATTTTCCAAGAATCAAAGAGGCCAATGTGGCTGGAAGATAATGAATGAGAGAGAGTGACATGAAATGACATTGGAAAGTCATGCAGAGACCAGTTATTAAAGGTCTTGTAAGCCATGGTAAGGAATTTGGGTTTTATCTAAAGCATTATGTGAAGCAGTTGGGAAATGTTATGCAGAGGAGTAATGTGATCATATACACTAAACATCACTCAGCCATTCTGTGGAGAACAGATTGGAAGGAGCAAAGGTGGATATGAGAGCCAGCAGGAAACTATCTCAGTAGTCCAGACAAGATGATGATGGGTGGTTTGGGCTAAGCTAATGGCATTAGAGAGAGACAGATTTAAGACATGTTATAAGGTAAATACTGACACAAATAACAGGAAAGGATGTGTCAAGAAGAGAGACCTGACCAACTAGTGAGTGGTGGAGCCATTCACTGTCATGAGAAGACTGGGGGAAGAAGAGGTTTGTGAGAGGAAGGACGAATCAAGAGTCTACTTTGAACATGTTCATGTTGAGACACTTGTGAGACATCCATGTGGAATATCAACCATGCAGATAACCACAAGTATGGAGCTCAAAAGAGATGACTGGGCTAAAGATTTAGATGTGTAAGTATATCTAAGTCCAGGGGGAGGTTATAGGAGTGACAATGCCGGAGAGAAGCAGGATGACAGATGAAACACACAAAGCCTAACCTTGCTTATGGGGAATAGCACTTAGCACTTCCAACTTGTACAGGAAGCAAGAGAGGGGTACAATAGCAACCATGCCTAGACTGGGAGGTGGGAGGAGAAGGGAGTTCCCAAACCACAGTTTCCAGTACTGCTTGAAGCAGAAGGCAAGGTCATTGCTTGAGAGGAAGGGAAGTGAGTGGAGAAGAGATTTTGAAGAGAAAGGAAATATACAAAATAGTCAGATGAGAGAAACACCATAGGATTACTAGCACTGAAAGCACATTTGAGATTTGAGAACACGTTAAGTGAAACCTGTCTGCCTGAATGTGTTCATTTCTCCAGTTATATTCAGCTGCTTGGGCATAAAAATGGAGATGAATGGATAAGGAAGATTTTGTATGTAATAAAAATACCTAGAAATAGGATTATTGAGTCAGGGGTATGTGCACTTTAAGTGTTGCTAGATATCCCTATCAATATTTTCAGATTTAACTGGAAAAATTTTTAAATACTGTCTTTATTCCTGTTCGTCTATTTTGTAACACAACAAAAAAGAGATATATTAACTGATGAATAGAATTAGTAAGACCAATAGCTCAGACATCCCAAAACACAAAAATATAATGCAATTTAAGAAGGGAAAGAAAATTTGCTTGCATGATTCATCGCGTGTATGTGCAGCTGCTGCTGATGTGTATTGGTAAGGAGTTTGGAAAGAGTGTGTGTGTATGTGTGTAGTTGAAAATGGAAGGTAACCTTCTTTGCCCCGAACAGATCCAAAGAAATCATGATTGAGCCCAGGGGGTACCATAAGTGGTTTGCGGTTATTACCACTGATTTTTCACAATGTCTTCCCACTGTGCAAGTCTCTGTCAGGAAAATAGAGTGGTTTGGCTAGACATGACTGGGATTTGCTACGAGTGGGGTGGAGCTGTCAGATTTATATGGCCTTACTTTTTCATTTGTAGCAACTGTAAAACCCATTTCGGGCTGTTGCTTTCCAATCACTTGGCTCCCCGTGTTCTAATGAATGCACAGCTCCCCTGCCCTTCCGGCAGACACATCAGATAGGAAACTCAGAGTGGTTTGGTTCTGAAATTCGTTCTGGGTGTCCATGTTTCCATAGACCTTGCCTTTCACTTACCAGTCAAAGGTCAGTATAACTAATTGGGTGTCTGTTCTTCACCAGCATTTCCAGTTTGATCTGTACACGCCATGCTTCACGGATGGAACCACCATGTGGCCTGGGGAACGAGTGGTGATCAAAGCACTATCCATCCTCCTGCTTTCCTACTCTTTTAAAAAAAATTCTAGCTCTAAAACTAGCATCATATGCTTTTTTGATAAAATGATATAACTCAGAAAATATAAGAGTCTAGAATTATATAAAGTTCAGCTTTCAAAACTTAAGTGTGTTTGAATCTGAGCCATTCACATGAACTAAAAGTTGGCTGGGGGAAGGCAAACAGAGGAGAGTGATGAGTGGCTGTGGGCTAAGCAGGGGGTGCCTGCTGGGAGCTGGTCAGGGAGGGGGAGTCCTTTAATTGTTGTCTCTTTCATCATCATTTGAGATCTAGAAGACAGATGCTAAAGCCACATTAGTGAGAATGAAGGCGATATGAAATTTAGAGGCATTATCTAAGGCATAGAAAATGTAGGTGGGAAATACACAGATAAAAAGAAATGTTTTTTAAAGCTGCCACTACTATAAAAGAAGGTTCAGAGAACAACTGACCATGCACAATACCTGCCTGTTCCCCTTTGAAGAGCCTCAGATAAGCAACTTGGGAGCTTAAAAATATAGTAAATTTTACTATGCAAGTGCATCAGGGCTGTGGCTGAGGATACCCTCCCTAGGAATGACCATAGGATTCAGAGGTCCAGTCTTTACATATGCTGGGCACTGCAGTGCCCTGTGAAAGGAGATGGGTTTAGTTATTCAAACAGTATTAATTGAGTGCCAGCCTTGTGCCAACCCTGTGGTAGGCTCAAGGAATATAGCTAGAAAGGAAACAGACATGGTCTCCCACTCTCTAAGAGTATAGAGCTGATCTAAGGCAGAGACAAATAATAAGTCAGTAACCAGATAAATAATTCCTACAGACTATGGGAAATGTAATAAGGAGTAAGAGAATTCTGGGGAAGTGGGTATTTTAGATAAAGCAGTAAAGTTAGGTCTTTGAGGAGGGACACTTAGCAGAGGCCCAAACAATGAGAATGAGATGGCAAGCGAGAGGAAGTGCTGTCTTATGCAGGGGCCAGGGGAGGGAACAGGCCCAAGGATTCACAGAACAGAGAGGAAAGCTAGAGGTAGTGCGGCAGATGCGAAATGGGTTGGAGAGCCAGGCATGAGCCAGATCATGCAGAGCATGGGATCGTCATAAGGGGCTTGGATTTTACTCTAAGACCCATGGGCAGGCAGTGAAAAGATTTAACAAGGAACTGATAAAATGGGATTTAAGTTTCAGGAGGATGACTTTAGCTGCTCTGTGGAGAACAGATCACAAAGAATCAAGAGAGGAGGCAGAGAGCCTAAATAGGAAGCTGTTTCCTCAACTTAGGGTAATGGCAATGAAGAGGACAGGAAGGGGGGAGATGAAAGTAGGCTAGGAGATAGAAACAAAGGGACATGTAGATGGATTATCCAATGCTGCATAAACCACAAAACCACTAAGCTCTCCTTTTCTGTTTCCATCCCTCCCCAAGCATGGGTAGACTGGCTAAAAATCTTCGTAAGGGATTTGGATGGATGTTAGCACAGTTGAACCCAGAATGCTATGCTCCAGAAATTTATACCAGCTTCACCCACCCCCCACAACCCCAGTGAGCCCTGATTCTAATCTAGTCCTTCCCCATCATTTATTTTTATGGTTAAGATGTTCTCTCTAGGCCTCTATCCTGCATTTATTCCCATTTGGAATTCCTATCCCACCCTTCTTACCATTAGTGTCATCTGTAAACTTAATGATGACCATGTTCTGTATTTTAGCCTCCAGGTCCTTTAAAAACAATGTTCTCTGTATTTATCTTTGAAGTCGTGAGCAGATGGCCATGCTGCATGAGCACAAGCCCTGAAATTTGAACCAAAGAAATATGATTTTGGAATGAGACTGGCTCCCCCTAACTAGTGCTAGACTTCATACTCTAGAAATTTAATTTAATATAGGGGTCGGTGTTGTAATCAAAGTAAAACTTACACCGAAGTTGATCTGATACTTCTAATAATGTGATTGTTATTATGCTGCAAGAGAAATGAGCTTCGTGTAAATGATATATACACATTTCTATTTCGTAGCCACATCAAGTTGTAATTTACCTTATAACTATGCAAATGCCAACTTAGAGTAAAAGACAAAGGCTGTATCAGACTTACTTCTAACCATTGTACCTATAGGACTGAGGTTTCTCTTACTGCGCTCCTGTACCTTCCACCCCTCGCCAGGGTCTGTAGGTAGCACACTGTTTTCCACATCTAATCATACGAGAGAGAGAGAAACTGCGGAAGCTCTAGCTTCCAAGGAGGTGGGCGTTTTGTGTAAGGAATGATGGCAGTTACATCCTTGTACTATGGTGTAACCAGGGTATGCGTAATGCTGGGAAATACATCTTAGACAATGCATTCTTTGATATTCTTCACGTAATGTTGCCTTGTGCTCATGGGAGCCTCTAATAGGATAGGTACCGTCCCTAGAGTGTGATAGCAAAAAATTTAAGCTGATGTATTATTTGCAGTTGGTGTTAAAAAGCTGCCAACACTGTTTTCCTCATGCTGCCATATTTCTGAATTCTTTTATGGAGGCAAAACACTGATGTGTCTTTCTCCCTTCTGAGGTCAGATGCCTCCCAACCCATGTTTTACTTCTTGCCCTTCTGAGACCCAGAGGCCCCACACCGGTAAATACATGTATTAGTTACCACAACATCTCACAGGCCTACTTTGCTTCCTCAGGAACTTGTGATCTCACTCAGTAAACTCAATTTTCACAGGAGGAAGATCTTCCTATTTCCCTTAATTATGGAAAATATGGCTTCCTATTTCCCCTAATTAGCAAATATGGCTTTTCCTGTAATAGCCAAAAAGCCACCTCCCTGAGGCCTGTCTTACCCGCAGGTACAGCAGGTAGTTGCAGTATATGTCTATGACTATGCACGTATAATAAGAAGGGGCTTCATTGTGATGGCGGAGAGTTGTTAAGGAAGTGAGGGCTGGACAGGATATGAAAATATGGAGCCTCTACTTTCAAAAAAGTAGAACTAAAGGTACTAAAATGTAAAGCTTTGTCCTTGCTTATAGTCTCTCCCTTAGTTTGTCATGGTATTTTTTATTTGCTATTTTACATTGATTATTCTAAGTAAAGAAATATTAAAACTTTAAAGAATTAGCATGAATTGTATCATCTTCTTTATAACATGCATGTAAGATTTAAATGCTAATTTAAGAGCATTTGTGTGTTAAATTCGTGAAATTATACGATTTGCATTTTATAGCTAGTATGGTACACACGTATATGTTTTATCTTTCACCAGCCTTGTATTCATATGAGTCGTACTAGACTCCATGTATCACAGCTCCACCGGAACTCTGTGCTCACCGGCAATGCAAACACTCCGTGTTAATGTGACAGCAAGAACTTCAGAGGCTCATACTGTTCACCTGTCCTCAGCTCCATGCTCATCCTCCCCTGGACTTAATTACAAAACACAAGTTCAGAGATAAAATTATCAAGAATTTTAAGATGGCAACAGCAGATCATAAAGCTAAGCACAGGGCTTTTCTGAGCATGGCCCTGGAGAAGGCAGGTGCAGCAGGAACCCTTGACTCTGCCAAAAGAAATCCCACATTATATTATGAGAATTCCCTAACCTATTAGGCTTTCTGGTCTAATTTCTGTTAAGAAAATGTGAAAATTTTGTTTATATCTTTGGCTAAAGAGGTAAAAGAGGGAGGAAAAAATCTGCCAATTTTTTCATTGTAGTTAACAAGGAAATTTTTCTGAGGCAGAAATGAGAGGCCATGCTGTGAATCTGTACTATGTAGACTTTAATTCCTAATGTTAAGGTGAAATCTAAATATCCCTTTTCAGTATCCCACTTATAGTTTTAAAATTACTGCTAGCACTTCAAATTGCATGATGGTAATCAGTGCAAAATTAGGATACATTTTTCCCTACAGCTTATTTTCAGTGGAGAGTTTGACTTGGTGCAAAACAAGACTTGTGTCATTATGTTTTTGAAAATGCAGAATTATCAAATTATATATGAAATTTATATTTGGGATTCAATAAGTTATTTTCTAGCCTACAGTTTTCTGAAATTGGACCTTCCTTTGAATGTTTAAAATTTTGTACATTTCAAAGAGTCCATATTTTATTTCATACTGGGTTTCTGGACCACGGTTGTTGTTTTTTCCAACTTTTCCATAAACTAATATTTCCTGATACAATATCTGTAAAACTCCATAAATGAAACTCTTTAGGTTTATAATGATTGATTTCCAATATTTGGGAGGTTGTGTATAAAAAGATCAAAGGTAGTTACAAGAATATATATTGGCAAAGTACCTGCTCCAAAGCCAGAGGATGTAGAAATATGAAGAAGAAAATAAAGAATCAAGTTGGGGAAAGACAAAGAATCTTTGTTATTTTCCATCTCCTATAATAGAAGCCGAGAAGTACTGGGCTTTGCTATTTATGAAGAGCAAAGAAGTCGGCTTTGCTCGACTTTGCTATTTATGAAGAGCAAAGAAGTATGTGAGGTGTGTTAGGCAGTTCAGAAAGAGAAAACAGATCTTGTGTAATGAATGAGGCCCCCCTCTATCAGGGAATTGCAAAAAGAGAAGACAGAGGCAGTAGAGAGGAAAGGTGGAAGCCCTGTATCTTATCCTGAACTGCCAAAGATATAAACAAAATTTTCACATGTTATTAACAGAAATTAGACCAAAAAGCCTAATAGATTAGGAAGTTCTCATAATATAATGTGGGATTTCTTTTGGCAGAAATGAACAGTAGTAAAGAGAAGGCTGACAATGAAGGTCATTTCCAGCGACTGGGGACTGTGCCCAATGAAGAGAACTGCTTGTTATCCCTGCTCACTGGGCAGCATTTGGTTAATTTTGCTTCCAGTATAAAGTATAACTTCTGTAAGTTGACCACCAAAGGGATTGTGACAAGCTGGTCAATATATAGAGATGGTCAACATAAGGACCTAGGCCTACTGTACTGATACATATGTGTGGTGCATGTCGGCTGTGTGAAAATTAGATTAACTTAAGAAGGTGGTCAGTGTAGGGAGGTGATCAACTATGGAGGCTCTACTGTATTTTCTATCTAGAATGATATAGTTTGGCCATAATCGGTTTTCGTCCTCCTCACTGGGTGCCAATAAAAATGGTCACTATAATGATAACCATGTGCAAGGTTCAGGATAAGATATAGGGCTTCCACCTTTCCTCTCTACTGCCTCTGTCTTCTCTTTCTGCAATTCCCTGATAGAGGGGGCCTCATTCATTACAAGACCTGTTTTCTCTCTCTGAACTGCCTAACAAACCTCACATACTTCCTTGCTCTTCATAAATAGCAAAGTACCTCTCGGCTTCTATTATAGGAGATGGAAAAGAACAATGATTCTTTGTCTTTCCCCAACTTGATTCTTTATTTATTCTTCTTCATATTTCTACACTCATCCTCTGGCTTTGGGGTGTAATAATATACTTTGAAGGCTGCAAGATTAACTGTTGTTTTTAAATCACATAAAGCAAGAAAATATTCTAAAAGCCATTAGATATAGAGATTCTTCTAAAAGGATGGGTCTTACTTTGCACCTTGAAGCCCACTTTACTCTAAGGCTTAGATCCCTTTGATTTGGGGCTTTGGAGAGCAGAGTTTGGAGTCCAGACAACCTTAGCTGGATTCTACAAAAGCAGAGACAACATATTCTACTTTTAAAAAGTAAAATGTGAGGTTACTTGGGACCATTTCCTTAAAATCAGTTTTTCAATCACTTTGTAGATGGCCCATGGGTCTATAAGTTGTAGCCTGTCAAGCAATTGAAGTTATACTTATGAGTTAGGCAATAGATGGAGGAACTTACTTAGTTATCTACAGTCAACATTTCCTTTCCTCAGGAAAAATCCTGAACTTAGTAGTGCCCCAATGGGCTTGGGCACCATGACTTATACCTATAATCCAGCATTTTTAAGAGGCGAAGGCAGGAGGATCTCTTAACCCTAGGAATTCAAGACCAGCCTAGACAATGTAGCAAGATCTTGTATCTACAAAAAATTTAAAATTGAAACCATCATCATGGTGGCATGCACCCAGCTACTTGGGAGACTGAAATGAGAGGATCACTTGAACCCAGGAGTTCAAGACTACAGTGAGATATGATTGAGCCACCACACTCTAGCTTGGGTGACAGAGTGAGACCCTGTCTCAGAAAAAAAGGGGGTTGGGAGCACTCAAGCCTAAAAATCCCATCTCTGTTCAGTAAAAGTAAAGGGAGATGGTGCCTTTTTCCTGCCCCAGTGGAGCTCTGGGTATGTTTGTCTCATAGAGGGTGAACTGATAGTCAGAATTACTTTGGTCATGCTTTCCCACCAGTTACACATTGTAGCCATTTCAGGTTCGGCCATGCGTGCCAGATTGAATTAAATGCATTTTAGAAAGTCTCCAAAGCAGGAAAACATCTTTCTCAGACTAGTATTTTTTTACATATTTGTTAATGAGGGTCTGCACAATAAAGATGTGGTCTGTAGTTTGTTTTCCAAGGAGGAATCCAATTTGGCTCTCATGAATGTTGCTGCTACTCAAATATAATTTAATTCCTTAATTGAAGCAGCTGCAAAATAGCTTGTGGACAACGCAATGTTCGCAGGCTTTCCTGGAGCCGTCTGAGTGAAGACCACCTTCACTTGTGTGTTCTGAATCCCCTGAGCTCTCAGGATGGCTGTCAGGAAAATGCCTCCTCGAGGGTTTGGTTGACCCTGCTATTGACCTGTTAAAGCTGTGGTTAAGTCTGCAGCTGACTTCACAGACTCAAATCTGTTCTTTGGCATCAAAAAAGTGCTAGCATGGTACTGCCCTGGGCAGAGGAGTCTGCCAACTTCTCTCCAACTAGCCTGCTCTAGGGGGTTCAACTTCTGTCATTTGTCCAGAAGTCAGTGGTTATTATGAAACCTCTTCTTCAAACACCTCACATGTACTTCAACTTCCCTGACTTGTACAAATACTTTTGGTGCAGAAAATCTTAGGTGGTAAAGAGGGCAAGAGTACTTGGGGAAAAATCACACTTGCTTACAACCCTAGGAATCTGCATTCCTTTGCCCAGCAGTATCCTAAGCATAAGTCCACTAAGGAAGGAAATAGGAAACCTCAGGGTTAGCTCAAAAGGTCTTCTCAGAGACTCTCCCAGCTTTTGGCTAACTAAACTATGAGCTCTTCAAAGTATGAGACTGTGTCTTACTTATTTCTATGTGTCCAATGCTTCACAGGTGCCCACCAAATGTTGGCTAATAATGATGATATCTAACCAGAAAGTCCTTCTAACCTTTGTCCATTAATTTGTAGTCAAGTTAGGGCTTTGCTCCTACCCTGACTTTAAGACTTTGGGGCACGTACATAACTGGTCCCTAGCATTCACAAAAGTGCCACTATTCAGTCATTTGACAGTTTTGTAAGTAGAGGAAAAATGAGTTGGAGAGTATTTCAATCCCTTTAGAAATGGCAGAAGGGGAAATGGTGGCTTTTAAAACTTCCAAAGATGCTTAAGCCACATGGCAACTTTCTGGATCTGCTTGCCGCTCCCCTCTGTGGAGGAAATCAGAGCAGCAGTGTTCTTTCCCTTACATGTTAGCTCTGGCATCCTGCCATAATTGGTGCAAAAATCAATGGTCATGTTCCACCTCATTCCTTCTTGGCTCTCCAAGATCAAATATCTAGATGAAGAGTGGCTACTAGTATAGCATTTATGCCTAGTAGAGCACAAGATTTTTATAACTTTCTAAGTTAAGCAAGAAGCCCCAGGAAGGAAAAATATCTGTCATTTTGCCATAATACTTCATTATATGTATACCTTCCAGATGCAAAATTATTGAAATTAAACAAGCTCAGGCACCTGCAGCAGGGCCTACCAGTGCAGAGGAAAATCATAACCTTTAAACTTTGCAGAGTTATCATTTAACTCTCATTCAGCCCTAGAAGACTTTCCATCAGCTTAAGGAGATGAATCTTAATTTGATTATTCATTCAATCAAAGAACATTTATTAAATAATAATATATATGGCACTAGGAATGTAAAGCTCTAGGAGCTTCACTCCAACATCCTTAAGCTTCTCAACACACACACAACCCAGTCATGTTTTCAGGGCAACTTGAAACATAACTGCATCCACAGTAGAATGTTTCATGAGGCTAAAAAAATCTTTTAAAGAATAAAGAGAAAAGGGCGGCGCCTGTGGCTCATTGAGTAGGGCACCGGCCCCATGTGCTCAGGGTGGTGGGTTCAAGCCAGGGCTCAGCTGAACTGCAAAACAGAAAGATAGCCAGGCATCGTGGCGGGTGCCTGTAGTCCCAGCTACTTGGGAGGTTGAGGCAGAAGAATCACCTAAGCCCACGAGTTGGAGGTTGCTGTGAGCTGTGTGACGCCATGGTACTCTACCGAGGGTGATAAACTAAAACTCTATCTCTACAAAAAAAAAAAAAAAAAAAGAATAAAGAGAAGAATATGCAACATATATTACTTTTTTGTGTCAGGCACTGTGGTAAGAGTTTCTAGATATACTATCTCATAAAATCCCTATGACTAAATGAAGGTTTAGAGACAATAAGTAATGTTCTAGAATTTGAATATATCTCTTTCAACTCTAAGCAAATTACTTCTCCACTTTGTTTCTCTGTGAAGCCTTCTTAAAATTCCTCCAGTAATGAAAAATAGTTTCCTCTTCTGAATTCCCAAAGTACTACAAGTGGTTCTTGCTCGTGTGGTGTTTACTTTAGTCAGGCTTATTTTATTAACATTTGTTTACATGTGTCTTTGCCGCAAAGTCCCTTCATGACAGGAAGTTGTCTTGTTCATCTTTGCACCCCCAGGTTGCACAGAATACCCTACACACCATAAATATGTGCTCAGAAAATGCTTTTAAAATGAAAAGATCAACTAATGTATTCACCACTCTCAATGACTTGGTCAGAGCCTAGAGTCAGAATCAAGGGCCACAGTCCAACCACTCTGCTTCTCACCCCCAGCTCTGTAGAATATCATCAAGAGTCTCCTGGGCCTATGGTTCCACCCAGTCTGTAAGCCCAAACCTCAATCACACCTCCATAAGCAGGTTCCCCTTGCCACTTCTGGCCTCGCAGTGCACACTCAAGAGCTATGGTCTTTTCCAAGAAGCCAGACTCAGGTTGTAGCCCATGCAGGTCCTAGCAACAAGCCAGAGACTATCTGAGCAGAGAATTCTGGGATCTTGAGTACCTAGAGCATGGTCTAGAAAGGAGAACTAGCCCAAGGTGAGCAGGGGCCCTTGGCTCTGTGAGGCTTTTGCCCCATGAATATAGTGCCACTGAGGGAGGGTCCTCTGAAACAAGTATCCTCTTGCCCAGGCCTAGATTATTGGAAATAGTGAATGTAAGAAATAATAAGTAAAGTCAGTGGACAAAGGCAAAACATTTCAAAAATATACATCAGATTCATATGCAGTAAAAATGATAAAAAAGAAAATTCAGAACTACACTCCAGGACACATCTTGCATATTTTTTTGTTATTACTATTACTCTATTTGATTCCTTTTTCTTTTAATGTGTTCTTTACTTATTTATCTCTAGCATAACGTAACAACACTAAGTGTTTGTGGGCCTAGTTGAGTTAGGAGAAGGTGGGATTGAGGATGAAAGGGAAATACAGTAGAACCTCCATAAGTAACAAATTGGTGAACATGCAGAAGTGGTCAACATAAGGAACTAGGCTTACTGTACTGATATGTACATGTCATGCTTGCTCAGTCTGAAAATTAGGTCAACTTAAGAATGTGGTCAATGTAGGGAAGTGGTCAGCTATGGAGGTTCTGCTATACTATGTACTACTGTTGTTGCTGTGCTGCCAATAGCCATAGCATCCTCCAGAGTTAAGGATTTGAGCATTTATAAAGCTATGAATCCTGTTTCATACACTCATTCTCAAACTCACACTCCTTCCCCCCCAGAGTTGGTCACATCTTCTATTACATGTCTGCTCCCCTCCTCTATAACCATTAGCACTATTGAAGGTAATTAACTTCCCATCTCATTGGCTTAGGGACCATCTTTCTTACTGGCTTAGAAGCTTCATGATGGCAAGAACAATATTTGTTTTATTCACTACTATGTCCCTAATGCCTAGCTCAGAGCCTTAAACATAATAGGCATTCTGCAATTGAATTCTAGCACCTCCTATAGGCCAGGTACTCTACACTGGGCTATAGGAATTGGAACAGTCTCAGACTCCAGGAACACAGAGTTCAGCAATTAATCCAGCAAATTCCATAATCCTCTGTCAGTTTCTCTTTTCCCATTTATTTTGGTTCAACTCACTTTTTGTACTGCCTTGTCTAGCTTTTAGACACCAATTGACTTTTTGACAAATACTAAAGAAAGTGAAAAGATTTAAAACCTCTGTCTTCTTAGTGTCATCTGCTATTAGTTTTCCCTCTCCAACTAGCAAATGGAACCTATTTTTCTTCAACTTCTTTTTATGTCTGATACATTTAAAGAATGTCATTTTGTGTCTCTCTTTCTCCTTTGAAAATGGTAATGCATTTCTTCCTTTGGATTCTTTTCTATTATTGTCATTAAAAGCCATTGTATTTATCTTCCTTCTTAATGACACTGTCTAAAAACTTCTATTCCATCTTTCATGCAATATCTTTTCTGTTTTTGTTGTTAGATATTTGTATTCTTTAATTTTTTCCTTTCTGTGCATAAATATAACTTTTTCTGCTTTTCATATCATTGCCTTAAGAAATGTTTGGGATTCATTTAATTTGTTTAATCTTATTTATGATTATATAAATGGCACATATTTCCAATAAAATAAAAGAAAGAAGAGAAGAGGAAAGTGGGAAGAAAATAAAAAGAGAAGAAGGGAGAAAGGGGGAAGGAAATGTAATTTGATTCTGCTGAGAGCTGGTTTACATGAGAAAGAGATAGAGACAGAGAGGTCTCTATTTCACACAATCCCCCCAGATCAATTCTAGAGTAGTTAAATACATAATCATGAAAGAAAAGCTTTTAAAGTTTTAAAAGAAAATATAGAATATCTTCATGTTTATGTACTATATATAGGGAAGGACTTCTTAACACACAAAAATAGCTAGACATTTTATGCCTACTAGATTGACAAAATTTGAGAAGTGTGAAAATAATGACTGTTAGCAAGGATTTGGATGGAGTGGACACCATACAGACACTGCTGGGGGGAATACAAGTTGAAATATTTGAAACTGCTTTGGAAAATAGTTGGCCTTTATCCTATGAAGTTGAGTACTTGTATACCTGTATATGACACAGCAATTCCACTCTTAGGTATATACTTAGAACAGTGCTGCTTCTCCTTTAATAAGCAACAGAATCATATGGATGGCCACAGTTTTAAGATCTCACCCCTGGAAACACTGATGTAATAGACCTGAGGTATACTCTGTGAATGTGCATTTCTTTGAAGCATCGAGGTGGTGAAGTTGCTGCTGTTGTCCAATCACAGTTAGGGTAACCGTCTGCTAAATTTTTTCCCCTATGTGTATCCGAAAATAGGAAAAAGAATTTCAAAACCACATGGCATATAAGATCAAAAATCTGGGCACAAACTAAATATACAGCAGTAGGAAAATGAGTGAATAAATTGTGGCTTATACACACAATGAAATATTGTACAAAATTGAAAACAAATAAACTACAAGTACATATAACCTGGATGAATCTTAGAAACATAAAGTTAAGTGAAAGAAGTCACAGAAAATTACATACAGCATGACACCACTTTTATAAAGCTTACACATTAAATAATATATTGCTAAGGATAAAATATATGGATAAAGCTATAAAATATAAGGAAAGAAAATAAAAAACATCAATGGCAAAAGAAAGAGTTGTATAATGCCATTCTATAGTATGGCTATGATGGTAGCCTTTAAGGTGATACTGACTTTTCACGTGCTTCAGAGCTGTCATATAAGTCACATATATTCTCCTATATGTGGAAACACATAATCCAGGGTGGACATAACCCATGTGCAATTTAAAATAGTTTAACAGAATAAAATTGCACACAAACTTTATGGACACACTGTATACATAAAAGGGGAAAAAATATTTAAATGAGAACCAGACAATAAGATGAGCTAAAGAAAACAAGAAAAGGTTACAAAGAATCTAAAATTATAACAATAATTAAGGTACTTCACATCTGGGCAATTGTAAATCAATCTGTGATAAATAATCTTGTGCAAATGTCCTTATGTTAAAATGATTTTTTTTCTTCTGGGTAGATGCCTAGTAAAGGGATTGCAGGATCAAATGGAAAGTCTATTTTGAATTCTTTGAGGATTCTCCATACTTCTTTCCAAAGAGGCTATATTAGTTTGCAAATATCCAGTGTAATCAGTACTAACATGAAAGCCAATAGATGAACTACTATACATCCACACAAGAGAAAAACTCACTTCAGTTCAAGTTGGGGAGGGGGAGAGAGAAAGAAAGGAGGATTGTTGTGCTCCTACCTAATGGATACAATATAAGGGTATATGTACACTCCTGGGTGCAGGACACAACTACAACAGAAACTTTACCTAACAAATGTAAACATTTAACCTAATTGTCTATATCCTCATATTAATCTGAAATTTAAAAAAAATACTTGTTGGACATAGTAAATAGCTGAAATGATCCTGGAGAAAATGGATATAGCAGCGTGCAGGAAAAACTTCCAACATCCTTTTGCAGAGTCCGAAACAAAATGATTGAAAACAATGAGACAGGAGATAGTAGATGTGTAAGATTCAGAATGGAGATGTAACAGACTCCTACAACAGAGACTGAAACAAATGAAAAGAAGTAAGAATTTGAACTATATTTAAAGAAAATTCTCACAGGCTGAAGAAAGGTCTTAGTCTTTCTGCTAAAACGTACTCCCCCAAATACTGGAAAATTAATGCAGTAACCCACATTGACACATTCCTGGTAAAAGTTCATACATCAAGGATAAAACATGACTCTTACCAGCATCCAAAAACTAGAAAATAAACTGGCTACCCACAGATAGAACAAAAATCATGCTAGCTTTTATCTTGTCTGCAATAACACTATAGGAAAATTATTTTGAAGTTAATTTGGAAAAATAAATGAATATGAGATAATGGATATCCCAATTACATTGATTTGATCATTACAAATTATGTGGTTGCATAAAATTATTGCATGTATTCTAAAAGTATTTACATCTATTATATATAAATGTTTTAAATAAAAAAATTAATTAATATGAATAATTAAGAAAAGTTTGAAGAAAGAAAAGATATAATAAATGGACTTAAGCCTCTAGATATTAAAATATGAAGTATAATAGTTTAAATGACGTGAAACTGATTTTAAAAATACTTTGGTGGAATGGGCGGCTCCTGTGGCTCAGCGAGTAGGGCGCCAGCCCCATATACCGAAGGTGGCGGGTTCAAGCCCGGCCTCGGCCGAACTGCAAAAACAAAAAAATAGCCGGGCGCTGTGGCGGGCACCTGTAGTCTCAGCTACTCGGGAGGCT
>CAUYON010015560.1:0-14327 GCA_963573935.1 Arctocebus calabarensis
TCTCTCTTTCTTTTTTTTATTTCAAGATACTTTATTCTTAAAACAGGTCACAACACTAAGCTTTTGGCCCATTCTGCCACTGTACAAGCTACAAATGCTTGCTGAGCAGCAGAGGGGTGCTCTTTCAGAGCATGTCTGAAAAGTGAATAAAAATACATATAAAACAAATATTCAAATAGTTTCCATAGGAACACAGATAAGTGTGACCCCATCTCCTAATCTTACATATTGCTGCATCTGTGCCCACCCTACTCTTACAAAGACATTGCAAAACTAGCAATACTTAAGTTAAATGGTCCCCCCAAATCCCTTAATTCAAGCTAAACTCACAGTTAACAGCTACAGAGTGATATCGATACATTATTACTAGCTGAAGCACAAGGTGCTGGGTGACGTTTCATTCCACTTTCCCAAGCACAAGACACAGGCAGAGTGCCAACATCCTGCTCTTCTACTTCGGGTAGGTAGTCGGGGTTCTGGATTTGCTGCACAAGTTGCCACGTTGATCTTGACATCACATAGTAGATTGTTGGCCTCTGGAATCCATTGAAAGTAGAGGCAGCAGCTACAGTGTAAGCATCCATATTTTCAAAGATGCCCACATGCATTTCTGGCAGGTCACAGTGCTCAACTATCCAGTCAAGGTCATCGCATGTTGGTCCCCATATGTTGGATGAATAATACTTCTCATCTGGTTTAGGTCTCTTTTGCGGGAGAGGTTTTACATGAGCATGATCATAAAGGATGCAATTAAATGATCCATATACTCCATCATTGATGTAACACATAAAGGTTTGTTCACTGGACTCATCTTCATCATCAGAGTCTATCTGTTCCTTTAATACAATTTTTTTGGCAATGATATTAACTGCAAGTGTGAAGGCTGATGCAACATAATATCTGCCTGGCTCAGCTATGATCCTCACTCCAGAGTTTGATGGAAAGCACTTGTCCAATGCTGGGTTGATTACACCAGTGATCTCTTCAAATCTAAGCTTCACATCCTCAGATTCAGGAAAGCCACCACCAATATCAAGGAGATACATGCTAAAACCAACCTCAGCTCCCATGTCAAAGACACAGAGGGTATCAGAGATTGCCTGCATGAAGGTCTCAGGATCAGTACAGTCACTTACTACGTGGAAGCTGACACCAATATTTAGCTCTTTTGCCCATTTCAAAAGAAGTCTGCTGGTTTTGAGGGTGGCACCAAATTTAACACTGAGTCGACAGACTGCTTTGGAATCATCAGTGGCAATCTGCAAAACCAACTTGGCCTTTGGATGTGCTCAACTTTCATCAACTTGACTTCACTGTCAAAAGTCATCATCTGGACCTCATTATTGGCAACATACTTAATTTGAGACACTTGTTTACAAGGATTTGCATAGATAGTCCTCTCTGGAGGCACCCTGAGACTTTGCACCAACTGTATTTCAGTTTTGCTAGCACAGTCAAATCCTGTCCCAATGGCAGTGAGGGTCTTCACAATGGCTCTACTGTTATTACATTTGACTGCATAAAAGAGAGTTAAACAAGGAAGAGCTTTTAGCCATCTTTGGTGTTTCTTCAGAACATCTTTGTGTTCTGCTATATAGAAGGCATCCTTATCATCAGAAGAGGAAACTTCATTGATTTTTTTGGTCCAGAATGTCCTTGGCAGTAAAACCTTCATCATGCAAGTGGCAATCCAACTCTTCATTACTAATGTTGTTCATGGTTTCTTGATGTTTCTGTGAAAAACTAAGAGATGGAATTTAAAGAAATACTTTCAGCTTCTCACAAAGGCAATTCTCCAGGAATTCTGAATCCCACTTTGTGTGTCCTCCAAACAACAGTGGAAACGTTCTTAGAGCATCTGGGCGTCGCAGGCCAGCCCCATGGAGAGGCCAGAAAGCCAGAGCCCCAAGAGTACTCGGCTGCCCCGCCACACCCTGCAGTGCCTGGCTCCCGCCTGCAGGAGACGCTGGCCCGAGGCGGTGCCTGAGGCCGGGGCCGCAACTTCAGGGACTGACCTCCACATTTTCAGTGTCAATAGAAAATGGGTTATGGAAAAGCGGTATGTCCTGTTCATGGAGATGAAGCTCTTTAAATCTAATTTGGAACTCCTTTTGCCACTTTTCCAGTTAATCCACACGTTTTGTTTGGGAATGCAACCAATGGTTTTTCTGCTAACAGATTTTGCGGCCCGGGATGAGTCTGCTGCTAAATAGGACAGGCAGCGGAGGCAAAAACACCCAGCGGGCCGGATAAATGTCCTTGGTGGGCTGCATGTGGCCTGTGGGCCGTAGTTTGAGGACCCCTGGCCTAGAGTGTCAGGGTGTCAGCCTAGCTCACAGTAGCCTCAAACTCCTGGGCTCAAGTGATCCTTCTACTTCAGCCTCTTGAGAAGCTGGATCTACAAGTGTGTCCACCACAATGCTCAGCTAATTTTTCTTTTCTTTCTTTTTTTTTTTTGCACAGATGGAGTCTCACTCTTGCTTAGGTTGATCTTGAACGCCTGAGCTCAAGCGCTCTTCCTGCATCAGCCTTCCAGAGTACTAGGATTATTGGCATGAGCTGCCTCTGGCCTTGTAAGCAGTTTCTCAAAAGACATTTGGTGGGGTTGGTGAGCTATTTCTATGGTTAAGCCTTGTCTTGTCTTTTGTATGTCTTAAGCTTTTTTATGTCTTTCAATAAACTCTGATACTCTAAAGCAGGGGTTCTTAACCTTCCTAATGCCATGACCCTTCAATACAGTTCCTCTTGCTGTGGTGACCCCCAACCATAAAATTATTTTTGTTGCTACTTCATAACTGTAGTTTTGCTACTGTTATGAATCACAATGTAAATATCTGATATGCAGGATGGTCTTAGGTGACCACTATGAAAGGGTCAGTTGACACCCAAAGGGGTCACGACCCACAGGTTGAGAACCACTGCTCTAAAACAAACAAACAAACGCAAAAAGCCAAAAAACCATTTGGTCGTGTAATGGGTGAGGCTGGAGTGGACAGCAGAGATGTGGTGTGGGTAACGGGTCCTATATAGGGCTCATGAAGGATTTGAAGATGACGAGATTAGAGAAAGGGAACTGAGTCTGGGGGCTGTGGCAGCACTGCAGGTGAGAGACCATGAGAGTGTGAGTCAGAGCAAAGTAGGGAGGTTGCAGAAGGGGAGAGTGCAGAAATGTCCCACAGGGAGAAGGATAGGACTTGATAAGTGATTAGATACGGAGACGACTGAGACCAAGGCAAGTTTCAGGAACAACCAGCTGTTCATCACAGCATTCTGCAGATTTCCTAGTGGTTTTGCACAATCATCTTTCTTTCTTTCTTTTTGAGACTCTCGTTGCCTTCAGTAGAGTGCTGTGGCATCACAGCTCACAGCAACCTCCAACTCTTGGGCTTAAGTGATTCTCTTGCCTCAGCCTTCCAAGCAGCGGGGACTATAGGCGCCTGCCACTATGCCCGGCCATTTTTTGGTTGTAGTTGTCATTGTTGTTTGGCAGGCCTGGGCTGGGTTCGAACCTGCCAGCTCTGGTGTATGTGGCTGGTGCCCTAGCCACTGAGCTATAAGAGCTGAGCCCACCATCATCTTTCTTGGGGTCCCTTTGCCATTCTTCACTGTTAACTCTCAAATGACTCAAAGTCTGAAACAGCACAGCTAAATAGCAAAAGCAAAATAAATCCTCCACATACATAAAGCCAACTCCAAAAGCACCGATAAATAATATCCATTTTGTAGCTTTCTGATTACTACTCCTTGTGCTTGTGTATTTTAATTTCCTTTTATATATCTAACAATTGAATAGTCACCCTGTGTCACGTGACTGTTTTAAGCAACTGACATGTATCAACTGACTTATTCTCACAACAACCTTGGGACATAGGTGACGGTTTATTTCTATTTTTATAGATGAGACCACTGAGGCCCGAGTCATTAGGTCATTTGCAAAACATCAGTCAGTAGTGGCAGCTGAGCTTTGAACTCAAGCAGTCCGTCCTCACAATTTGTCATCTTAATCATGGTATTTTGTAAATGGAATTATTTTCTTAATTTCCTTTTGGACTGCTTGGTGTTGGTGTATAGAAACACAGCTGATTTTTGCATGTTGATCTTGCACCCTGCAACATTGTTGAATTTGTTAGCACTAGGAGTTTTTTCATGTAGTCTTATGAGTGGCTACTCCAAATGTTGTCATATTTTTTTCTTTTAAAATTTGTTTAAATTGATTTAATTGAAAATATCTGAAGCTTTTAAAAATATCTACTATATTTGTATTTTCTAAATTAATTTACTGTTAAAAAATTTTTTTGGTGGGTGGCACCTGTGGCTCAATGGAGTAGGACACCAGCCCCATATACCGGAGGTGGTGGGTTTAAACCTGGCCCTGGCCAAAAGCTGGAAAAAAAAACATTGGTTTCTACTTATTTATTTATTTATTTATTTGAGGCAGAGTCTTACTGTGTCACCCTTTGTAGAGTGCCTTGGCATCACAGCTCACAGCAACCTCAAACTCTTGGGCTCAAGCGATTCTCTTGCCTCAGCCTCCCAAGTAGCTGGGAATACAGGCGCCCGCCACAAAGCCTGGCTACTTTCTGTTATTTTTTGAGGCAGGGTCTGCTTATGTTGCGCAGGCTGGTCTTGAACTGTTAGGTACAAGCTTTCTTCCTGTCTCAGCCTCCCACATAGCTGGGATTAAAAGCATGTGCTACCTTTCCAAGCTGGGTTTTTTTTTTTTTTTTTTTGAGACAGAGTCTCAATCCTGGGTAGAGTGCTGTGGCATCACAGCTCACAGTAACCTTAAACTCTTGGGCTCAAGCAATTCTCTTGCCTCAGCCTCCTAAGTAGCGGGGACTACAGGTACTTGCCACAATGCCCGGCTATTTTTTGGTTATAGTTGTCATTGTTATTTGACAGGCCCAGTCTGGG
The DNA here is from genome assembly GCA_963573935.1 of Arctocebus calabarensis. Classification (NCBI taxonomy): domain Eukaryota; kingdom Metazoa; phylum Chordata; class Mammalia; order Primates; family Lorisidae; genus Arctocebus; species Arctocebus calabarensis. The sequence goes on from CAUYON010015560.1 coordinate 4,915, forward strand.
TTTGAACCTGCCAGCCTTAGCGCTGCCATCCAAGCTGGGTTTTTAAAACATTATAGACAATTTACCTTTTTTAATTTTACTTTCTGTCTTGCTTGGCTTAGAGTGTTCATGTGTTAAAGCAGAAAAAAAGACTTACGAATGAGGAAAATCTTTAGTAACATTTTCAAATGCTAAAGAAGGCAAATAATACTTTCATCAATTAAGACCACTGAAATCTTCTGTTGATTGTTTTGTTTTGGTTGAAGAATTATGTGGAGTTAATGCAATACCACTTACTCTCATCAAATGGCCCTTATCCAGTTAGGTAATTTAGGTAGCCCACTCATCCTGGGAAATCTGTTCCTGATTTGAAGGAAATGTGGCTGTTTAACTTCCTTTCATAGTAAAAGAAAGTAATTTACTTCTCTTGCTCCTTTGCTAATTTATGGTTCTTTGAGAGCCAGGTTTGAGTTTTGTCTCCCAAACAGGTCTTCCTCCTGCCCTGTCTCAATTCCATTTTGAGTTTTAAAAGTAATTTTCCTTTCACTTTATTATCCACTTGTAAGACATATGTTGAATTTTATTGGCTGTGTATTTTAGCATCTGAAAACACATTCTTTTCCCACCATCACTGTGTCTGACCTAGACCAAGGCTTTCTGCTACTGCAGCCTTGACCTTCGCCCTTGTCGTGATGGATGTACAACAAATGGATCCTGTCATAGCATCTCAGGGCTCAAAGAGACCTTGGAGGTCATTTTCTGGTGAGAAACTTAACTCTCAGTTCACACTCTTAGCTTCAGTATTTCCATGCATCTTGCGAACAATGATTCATAGGATGCAATTCTTATTTCCAGTCTCAGTGTAGAAAAATGAAGTCATTCCCATCCAAGACAACAGAGAGGGGTAAATAACAACCAATTACATACATTCAGTTAAAGTGCTCTGGCTCCTGGATTCTAGGGATAGAGGCAAGAAAAGAGCAAAGGCTAAAAATCATTATTAGGGAGACAGCTTAGGGATCTGGCCTCACAGCCCTTCTGAAGATGGCGCACAGATCCATGAGCACATGTTCAGTGCTCTGGGTCTCCTTTGACAGCATTGAGGTTCAGCTCCTCCCCATAAAATCATATATAGGAACATCTGGGTTACAATGTCCCTCACATTCCTGGCTTGCTCTCGATGACACCTTTGTCTATGAAATACTGGAATACTCCTCTAGTATTTCACATGCATTTTTTTTATTCATTTCTGCAGATTTATTTCTTTGTAGCTCATAAAATTTAATTAGTGGGAAAAAATGTTTTTTATTTTAGACTAATGTATGCCTTCAGATATCCTGGCAGAAAATCCATTGTTGATTCCACTGGTAATATTGAATTTCTTTTTGTCTGGCATTTTACTCAACCTGTAGTATTTTATTATAATGCATTTGGGTGCTTTCAAAAGCTTCTGTGGCCTTCCCGCTTTTCTCAAGGGTTTCTAGACATGGTAGCCAAAGGCTATAATGAAAGCATGGTAAAGAGAGAATATTTAATCTTTAAAAACAGTAATTGATAAATGTGCTGGCAATAATTCAAACACAGCTACTTAGATTTTATCTGTAGAGCTGGGACTTCAGTATAAAGGGAGAGAAGTTGCATATAACTTATTCTTCTTTCAAGATACATGTTTTCCCCAAAGGGCTTGAATTGCTTAAATCAGCGGTTCTCAACCTGTGGGCTGCGACCCACAGGAACTGTATTAAAGGGCCGTGGCTTTAGGAAGGTTGAGAACCACTGTCTTATATAAATGGAGGGAAAAACCTCTTTTAGATGTTCTGGCTTACATGGCTCCTTTGCTTCTCAGCTACATTTTGAGGTTGAGATGCCTGATGTGGCTCGGCATGGTGGAGCCCTGTGTGTTCCTATTTCTCACCTACTCTTTGTCCTATGGGCCTATGGGCCTTTGCATGGCTATACGCTTTGTCCGAGGAATGTTCCCCCCCTTTTTTTTTTTCACTATTTCCTTGCCTGAGGTCTTCTCAAGCTTTAGTTCTCAGCCTACTTCTTCAGGTGAACTGGTGTGATCCTCCACTCCACTCTCCTGGGTTCACTGTCGTAATTTGTAGATTAAAGGAAAAGTACTTACCTGTATATTTCCTGCAAAGCACACCCAATTGTAATCGGATACTTGTTTTTCTTTCCATATTAGTCTGTGAGCTCCAGAGGACTTTTTTCTCCCCAACACACCCTAGGCTCGAGGAGGTGGGGGAGCGTGCATCATCTATCAGTGGGATGCAAATACCTGCAAAGACTTGCTGAATGAGTGGATGGGTAGATGGATGCGTAGATGAATACTTTATGTACTACAGGGAACGAAGAATTATAATTTCTTTCTTGTCTTTCTAAAATGATTAAAACCATTTGTGGAAAGGGAAAGTGAGAAGTATAGTAACTGGGGTGGCTCCTGTGGCTCAAAGGAGCAAGGCGCCAGCCCCATATACCGGTAGTGGCAGGTTCAAACCCAGCCCCGGCCAAAAAAAAGAAGTATAGTAACTGGCTCTAAGCAGAGCAGGAGCTTGGGAATTCTGATGATTTTGACATGAAATATTCTGAGTATATGAAAGATTTGAGAGCAAATTCTGTTTGAATTTCTAGAATGTTGGTGTTTAAATTTGTATTGGTGGCATTCAAGACTCTATAGGAAATAGAAAAGAAAATGTAGTGCATTGCTCACGTTGGTGTTAATATTATTTTGACAGTGACTTTAAATTTACCTAATCCATTGTGTGGCTCTTAGTACCTATCATTTCATGTTTCTTTGTGTCTCACATAGCCATGTATTTAGTGTGAGTTTAGAGCAATAATATGTCAAATTCCATTTGTATCATTTGACTTTGTTTCAAACAACTTGAGGTAATAAATCCCTGCTAATGAGAGGGACCTAACTCTAGGTCATGGTTCTCCGTAGTGTGTGTTAAGTGCACATGGCCTTTGTGACCTAGTGATATTAGACTCAGAGATTTGGGGGCCATGGGCCCTATCTCTTTTTATAAAAGAGAGTGCAAACAAAATAAAAATGTATAGTTGAATTACTTATTATTTTATTTATATTTCAAAGAGAGAGCGAAAAAGGGAGTGAGAATAGAACTCTAGCCTAACTAGTATCTGTAGTATCTCATTGGTTAAAGTGATGACATTTCCTTGGAAAGGGGGAAGAAAAAAGACTAATAACTGTTATGATTAATTTTATGTGTCAAATTGGCCAGGCCACAATTTCCAGAGATTTGATTCAACACTGGATATTGCTGTGAAGACTTTTTTTTTTTTTTACATAAGATTGACATTTAAATCAATAGACTTTGAGTGAAGCCAATCGCCCTCTGTAACATAAGTGAGTCTCATCCAATCAGATGAAGGACTCAAGAGAAAAAAGATGGACCTTCCCCAAAACAGAGAATTCTGCCAGCACACCGCCTTTAGATTGAAGCTACTGCGCCAGCTCTTCCCTGCTCCAGCCTGCTAGTTTGCTCTGTCGTGTTTGGACTTGGCCCTCCTTAAAATCAATCTCTCTCTCTCCTTCCCCCGCCCACCACTCACATTCTATCGGTTCTGTTTCTCTGGATAATGCTGACTAACGTAATACACACCTTTAATATGACATCTCTTATCAGTTTGTGTGTGTGTGTGTGTGTGTGTTTTATTTATTTCATTTATTTTTTTGTGTGGTTTTGTTTTCTTACCGGTCATTTTAAACTTTTGACATGAGCAGCTGGCCCTCACACCATTCTGTGTAGGGCAATAAGGTAGATGACCACATCCCAGCCAGAGAGTTTATTTTCTCTTGCTGGATTATAGAGGATCTATGAATTGTGTCCCTGAAAGGTTTTCCCTTCTTCACAGAAGAGTAGAGAAATGGTAAAAAAAATTTGAAGGTGACAATTATACTTTCAGACTCTTCCAAAAGGTGCTTGTATTTTGGGAGAGGCCACGACAGACAAGTGACTAACTGTGAATAAATGAACCCTCTGTCATTTCGTGTGCTTCCAGTTAATACCACCCCCAGCTAAACAAGGATGCCTCCAGAACCCGGGTATAACCACTGTTATAACCACTGCTCCTCTGTTACCTGTCCTGCCAGCTCCTCTCTTACTGGGCTCTGCCCTGCTTTCAAAGGTCCTTCATTTCTTATGAACTGGAGATTAGATAATGAAAACATTTATTGAACATGTATTATATATCAGCTAGTGTTCTAAGTTATTGGATGCTGTTAAATAAGTAATATTGCCGTCTCAGTTTTATAGGTGAGGAGTATTAGGAATTTGAACAAGCCCCCCCACTACAAATTCTAATGGCAGAGTGTAGGTTTGAAGCAATCCAGTCTGGGTCTAGAGTTTATGTTTTAAACACATTATTGTATTAAGCATTACAATCAGTGCTGAGATGTAAATGAATAACCCTGGCTTAGTCCGCTGTCCTGTCCAATTATATCTGGATATATTATGACACCGAGGGGAATGAGTTATGTGGAATTCCCTGATCCCAGAATGAGACCAGGTATCCCGGAGCGCTCAGGCCTTTCCCAATAACCCTCCGAGCATCTGGGTAGATTGCATCGTCTTGTCTCTGTTCCATTATTTTTAAATTAATAAATTATTTGCTTTGATTTGTAGCAACACCCCCTTCATCTACTGCATAACAGCTCTTTCTAGATTATGAGTCCTTAACTTATAGCAAATCTAGGTTTTCGGAATTAGGTAGCACTTTTTTGCCAGAGAGAGAAAAAAAGTCATTTGATGAATTTCTATGATTTTTGTCTGCCCTTTTGGCTTCATATAAGAAATCAGACTTACTGTTCAGTTTACCAAGGAGGCTCGCTGAAGTTTGCAGAGATTTCTCTTGAAAATTAATAACACCCAGCTCTCATATTGCAGATGAGAGATACGCAGCTAGAAGGTGAGGTGGCATCCAGAGAAGCAGTTACTGTTGGTACATGAACGCAGTTTTAAAGGATGAGCAGAATTTATCAAAGTACAGAAAGTAGAATGAATATTCCAGGAAGGAGCAAGATTAGGCTTGGAGGGTCCTTGAGTGTGGACAGAAGTGTAGGAGGTTTGGTTTGTCAGGAGGTGGGAGAGTGTTGGGAGTGGAACAGGAGTTAGGGCCAAACAGATGACATGTGACACTCTGAAAATTAAAAGGAACAGGAAAGGGTTTGGGGAGGACACATGGTGAGAGATACCTCTGGGGAAGGCTAGTCTCGCAGGGACTTGCAGAGTGGATGGCAGGGATACAGTAAGGTGTAGAGTGTTGACTTTAGAGGCCACAGCTGATGTCTCTCGTTGGCTCAGCATCCCTCCCTGTCCCGGATTGGGGCATCAACACCTGTCCCTTTTTTTCTGAGTAACCACTCCCCTCCTATTCCATAAATTTTGAGGAAGGCCTCCCATCACTGTTGCTTCCCCTTCTCTTCACTCAGAGAGATTCACCCGTTTCCTAGACAGAGGTGATACTAGAATCCCATCCCCAGCACTCTGATCCATGCAGGGAACCGGTGTGTGCCTACAGGTGGGTCAATCGGGGTCAGGGTTTAGGATTCTAAATATGCTAGTGTGGGAGACAGAAGCCTTCTATTTCTTTGAGAGGTGCTAAACTGAAATAATCAAAACCTGGGTGTCCCATTAGTTTCCTAGGGAGACAGTAAAAACCAACTGACCAATCAACCAAGAAAAAAAAACAAAAAACCTCACAAACCAGGTGATTTATAAAATAGAAATTTATTCTTTCTTAGTTCTGGAGGGTTGAAGTCCAAAATTAAGGTGTCAGCAGGGCAGTGCTCTGAAGGCTGAGCATGAGGACCCTTCCTCGCCTTCTGTGTCTTCTAATGGTTCTTGGAAATCTGGGGCCTTCCTTGGCGTCTAGGTGTATCACCCCACTATCTGCCTCTGGTGTCACCTGGCCGTCTTCTCCCTCTGTGTCCGTGTATCCACATTTCCCTCTCCTTACAGAGATATCAGTCCCTGAATTAGAGCCCACCCTAACTTAGGATGCTCTCATCCTAGCTTGATTACATATGCATAAAACACTGTCCCAGTTAAGGTTCCATTTACCGGATCTGCAGACACACACATACATTTTAGAGTGGGAACGGGGCACTATGCTGTCAGACAGTACAGCTGTCTTTCCTGACACCTGGGTACACCCACGGCAGTAGGACAGAAAAAGGCCGCAATGCACATTGCAAAAGAGACAACAGGTGGAAAGGGAGAGTCCTAGTTTCTGGTCTCTCAGTGCTTAGTGCCACTGGGTCCCACAATTATTCTTTTGATTTTATAGGCTACTCAACTTTCTTTCTTTAGGTTTCTATCTCTTCCCACTAAGGGAATTCTGAAAGATGTAGAGATGATCGCAGCATCCCAGGAGGAAAGAGAAGCAGATCTGAGATAGGGTAAGGTAGTTGAAGTTAGTTTGAGAGAAATTTAGAAGGCTCAATCAGCAGAGCTTGCCCACTGTTTAAATGTTTGGATTGAAGGTGAGGAATGAGTTTAGAATGATCCTCTGGATGACTGGGTAGGTAATGGGGCCATTTTCTGAGAAAGAAATAGAAGTGTATAAAAATGCATGAAATGTGGTCTGTGCCAACTTCTCTAGGGTATTATTATTTATAAGCCTTCTGAAGACTTTGATTTCTTGAGGGCAGGAAACAGTCATTTTTGCAAATCTGCAGTGATTACTACAACATATTGGGCAGATGGTGAATGTGCCACAGTGTTTATTCAATAAAAAATAAAAATCCGGAGCTTGGAAGGCAAAATATCCTTCTCCAGCCAATGGAGCATCTGACCCACGTTCTTCAGCCTGAAGATGTTTGTGTCAATATTCTGTTCTCTGGAGTGTCTGTCCTGATGTATAGCAGAAGTTTGGATACAAACGGTCGCTGAAATCATATTCATGTGACAGTCACCAAACTGAAAGAGAGGGAAATAAGTTAATCCATGGTGTCATCAATGGGGAGGCTGCCCATATCTAAAAATGTTAACATAAGATCAAAGATTTCTGCTTCTTAAGACAAATAGGTTTACATAGTTTGATTTCCTCTGCTCTACCTCAATGATAGAAGCTCCCTGAGGCAAAAAATCAAGTTTAATAGCTACTTGTAGCAACTGGTGGCCCCATTTATACATAACAGAAGCTCCACAAATGCTTGTTGAGAAAATCTGTGGTTGGAAGTTATTGAAAACACAGGGCTCCTCGTTAGATCCCTTCTCAATAAGGAATTAATGACACATGAGTATAGTGCTTCCATGTTTATAATTCAGTCTAAACATCTCAAAATGTGCATTTGGAGTTCATAAAACCCCAAGAGTCAGTTTGGAATACAAGCATGCAGTGATCAATGAGTATGTTTATGAATGAGCCAACACATTGAAAGTGTGATTTTCTTTTAGTTTTTCGAGGGGTGGTGGTAGTATTGTAGATGGATACTAACATCTTCTGATTAACTCATGAAATCAGCGGCTATGTTTGGTACTTTGAAGGACAGGTTTTTGAATTTAACCCTCCACTGAATAGCACGGGCAATTTTGCTTGCTCTTTATCTTTGCACAACATAGTTACAAAGGATGTTTAAAAAATAACTACAGGGGGCTCGGCACCAGTGGCTCAGCGGGGTAAGGCACCAGCCACGTACACCTGAGCTGGCGGGTTCGAATCCAGCCTGGGCCCGCCAAACAACAATGACGGCTGCAACCAAAAAATGGCCGGGTGTTGTGGTGGGTGCCTGTAGTCCAGCAACTTGGGAGGCTGAGGCAGGAGACTCGCTTGACCCCAGGAATTGGAGGTTGCTGTGAGTTGTGATGCCACGGCACTGTACCCAGGGTGACAGCTTGAGGCTCTGTCTCAAAAAAAAAAAAAAAATAACTACAGGGGGCAGCACCTGTGGCTCAAAGGAGTAGGGCGTCGGCCCCATATGCCGGAGGTGGTGAGTTCAAACCAGGCCCTGGCCAAAAACTTCAAAAAAAAAAAAAAATGGTCGATTACCAGATGAATGGCTGCTTCCATTCAATTTGACCATAAAGAAAATAAAACAGCTTTAGGACATGAAACCTACCAATCATTTTACTGACTCTGACAACTTTTTATAATTTATAAAAAATCATATCAGGTGAAATTTAAACTTTCTTGTGTGTATCATGCTCCTTTCTTTGTCCATATCATCTTGCAATTACTTGTCTCTTCTTTAAATTAGAAGGCATGAGTATAGAAACCAAAGTAGGTACATTTAGCTAATTTCTTCTTGAATATCATGCATTCTCAGAACACTTCAAAACCTAAAAACTTCATGTGGTTAATTTAATGGTCTGGACTTTGGTAGTTTCCCATTACCACCCTGCCTCTTGAACATTTTCTTTCACAGATCTTAGTTTTTTGATTTTTTTCTTTTTCTCTCTCTCATTTTTCTATCGTATAAGATTCTTCCTTTTTTCTTTTTTTTTTTTTATATCACTTCTCTAAGCCTACACATAAGAACCTAGGTAAGATAAGAAATCCTTGTGTGCAGCACTTTTGAAAACAAAATAACTTCATGTAATGAAATAACTGAAATGCTTCCAGTTATATAAGTGACTCTCTGAGGTTCAGGCACTTAAGGAGAAGCATTAGCTTTCCAGGCCACTAAATACCTTTGAAGGAAAGCACTGTAGCGATTTGCTGTATAATAGAGGAGAATAGTGCCTTGTAGTTTTATAGGACCTTTCCTTATAAGGACTTAGAGTGCTTTTACACATACAACATCTCCTTTGTTCTAAAAAACATCCCTGGATGTTATTCAGTTTTAACAGAAAGTTTCCTAGGCACCTCAAATACAGTAGAACCTCCATAGTTGACCACATTCCCCTCCTCCTTAAGTTGATCTAATTTTCATAGACTGGACATGCACCCCACGTCCTCAGTGGGAGTTCCTTAGTTGACCCCTCCATATGTTGACCAGTTTGTTAAAGTCCCTTGTGTAGTCAACTTACAGAGGTTCTACTATAATTCCTTCAGTGGGTGCTTCTAGGAGCTCCTGCTATGTGCCAGGCTGTTACGAGTTTACAAAGCAGTATGAATTCTAATATTTCTGGGTAGTAGTCTGATGGGCACAGAGACTGGAGCAGTTATTATACCACAAAGTGTGGCGAAGGGTGATAACAGTGGTGACTGCAAATGGGCTAGGATCGAAAAGGACGGTGAAACTAATTGCTTAGAGCAGGCGTCCTCAAACTTTTTAAACAGGGGGCCAATTCACTGTCCCTCAGACCGTTGGAGGGCCGGATTATAGTTTAAAAAAAAAAAAAGCTATGAACAAATTTCTATGCACACTGTGCATATCTTATTTTGAAGTAAAAAACAAAACGGAACAAATATAATTCACAGTGCCGCATGTGGCCCGCGGGCCGTAGTTTGAGGACTGCTGA
>CAUYON010015562.1:0-19586 GCA_963573935.1 Arctocebus calabarensis
TATGAAGGCTAAAACCCAATTATAGCACAGGAATACAGGGAAAGGGGAAAGGGAGGGGAGGGGAGGGGGGAGGATGGGTAGAGGGAGGGCAATTAGTGGGAACACACCTACGGTGCATCTTAGCAGGGTACTGGTGAAACTTAATTAAAGGTAGAGTATCAATGTCTTTATATAGTGATCAAGAAAATGCCATGAAGGCTATTTGTAACAGTACAATCAAAATATTTCTGAATGTATATGAATCGTGCCCTATGATTGCACCAATGTACATAATTATGATTCAATAAAATTATTTAAAAAAAAAAAAAGAGGACAGAATTCTGTTTTGTTTTTGAGACAGTCTCAGTTTGTCATCCTTGGTAGAGTGCCACAGCTATGTCCCTGACAGCCAACTCAGACTCCTAGGCTCAAGAGATTCTCTTGCTGGCTTGGTGCCTATGGCTCAGGCAGCTAAGGTGCCAGCCACATACACCTGTGCTGGCAGGTTCGAATCCAGCCCGGGCCCGCCAAACAACAATGATGGCTACAACAAAACAATGGCCAGGCATTGTGGCAGGTGCCTGAAGTCCCAGCTACTTGGGAGGCGGAGGCAAGAGACTCGCTTGAGCCCAGGAATTGCAGGTTGCTATGAGCTGTGATGCTACAGCACTCTATCCAGGGTAACAGTTTGAGACTCTGTCTCAAAAAAAAAAAAAAAAAAGTCTCTTGCCTTAGCCTCCTGAGTAGCTGGGACTACAGGTGCCCACGACAAGGCTTGGCTACTTTTTTTTGAGACAGAGTCTCAAGCTGTCACCCTAGGTAGAGTGCCATAATGTCACAGCTCACAGCAACCTCAAACTCTTGGGCTTAAGTGATTCTTTTGCCTCAGCCTCCCAAGTAGCTGGAACTACAGGCGCCTGCCACAACACCCAGCTATTTTTTTAGTTGTAGGTAGTTGTCACTGTTGTTAGGCAGGCCGAGGCTGGATTCGAACCCACCTGGTCTGGTGTATGTGGCTGGTGCACTAGCCACTCAGCTACAGGCGAGGCCTGGCTATTTTTAGAGATGGGGTCTCGCTCTAGCTGAGGCTGGTCTCGAACTAGTGAGCTCAGGTGATCCGCCCACCTGGGCCTCTCAGAGTGCTGGAAGAACAGAATTCTGAAGAAGACAAGAGACTTGCCTAGAAATACTGTTTAGAAGCATTTGAGTTGCTAGACTAGAACTCCAAGGCCAGAGAGGGTCAAAATTCTAATTATCAGAATCATTTGGTTTGGAGGAGTAGAAATAGAATAATGCAGGGTACAAATTTGCAACCTCATATAGCAGGTTTTCCAGGTAGGAGAGTAAGTTGGGGTAGGGAGTACTTACTGATGGTAATTTCTCTCATAGGGGAAAAGTTTCTGAACTCTAGTGATAAGGAAGCAGGTTCCTCCAACATCTCAGTATAGTCCATCCTTTTTTCATTGTGATATTTGATACATAGGAAGACATGCAACATTAGTGCAAGTTAGGGAACATATCCTACCCAACTTTAAAATTCACACATTTTCAGTACTTTTGTACTAATTTGTGTGCCCCTTCTCCATCTTTTCCCCATCCCTCCTTCCTCTGCTCAGGTGGATAACTCCAGGATTGATGGTACATATGTGGGTTTAAAAATCACCTGGGAGGGGCAGATACAGCTCTGCTTGGCTTCCTACTATATCCTGTGTTTGTGAATTTAAGCAATGAAATAGAACTTACGCAATAGAATTTACACAAAAATTTCGGTATAATTTAAGGATGATGTCACTAACCACCATGGACTCACAATCCAATTTGAAGCATCAAACATTACCAATGTAGTTGAGGCCCTCTGTCTATCTGTTCCCCAACAGAAGTAACCACTGTCCTCAATTGTGTTTCTCATTCCCATGCATTTGTTCTTACTACATAAGTATTTCCAAGCATTATATAGAATTAATCTGCATGCATTTTAACTTCTTAAAAATTGCTTTCATATTGTACGCATGCACCCACCAGCTTTTTAAGACCAGCAAACCGTTTGTGAGGCCATCTGTTTTATGTAAATCTAGGACTTTACTATCCATTATGGTGGCCACTAGCCACAGGTGGCTATTTAAATTAATTAAGATTAAACAAACAAAAATTCAGTTTCTCAGTCTCACCATATTTGCAATGCTCAGTAAGTACATGTGGCTATTGGCATTTTTATTGCATAGCACAGATTCAAATGTTTCTATCATTATTGCAAGTTCTCTTGGATAGTTCTGCAGGTGTCTCTCTCTCTCGTGACTACATTACTATTTATTAACCCATCTTTTTATTGATGGGCATTTAGGAATTTTTTTTTTTTTTTTTTGAGACAGAGTCTCACTTTGTCACCCTTGGTAGAGTGCTGTGGCGTCATAGCTCACAACAACCTCAAACTCTTGGGCTTAGGTGATCCTCTTGCCTCAGCCTCAGTCTCATGAGTAGCTGGTAGTACAGCTATAGCTTTTTTTAAAATGGGGTCTTGCTCTGGCTCAGGCTAATCTCAAACTTGTGAGCTCAAGGCATTCCACCCACCTTGGCCTTCCAGAATGCTAGGATTATAGGCATGAGCCACCATGACTGGCCCCAAAGTATTAAATTCTTACTGTTACAAATTGTGCTGCAGGCTTAGGGCCTGTAGCTTAGTGGCTAAGGATGCCAGCCACATACACTGGAGCTGGCGGGTTCTCATCCAGCCTGGGCCTGCCAAACAACAATGATAACTATAACAAAAAAATAGCCGGTTGTTGTGGCAGGTGCCTGAAGTGCCAGCTATTTGGGAGTCTGAGGCAAGAGAATCGTTTGTACTGTAACACCAAAGCAACATAGGGAGACTCTGAAAAACAAAAAAACAAATTGTGCTGCAGTAAACACTTTGTGTTTTGGTGTTAGCAGTTGTTGATTTTTATACCTGGGGGTAAAATTAGGATAATTTTACCTCTCTCTCTCTCTTTTTTAATTTTACCCTCTCTTTTTTTTTTTTTTTTTTTTTGGAGACAGATTCTCACATTGTTGCCTTCAGTATAGTATTGTGGCATCATAGCCCACAGCAACCTCAAACTCTTGGGCTCAAGTGATTCTCTTGCTTCAGCCTCCCAAGTAGCTGGAACTATAGGTGCCTGCCACGATGCCTGGCTATTGTTAGAGACTGGGTCTCGATCTTGCTCAGTCTGCTCTTGAACTCATGAGCTCAGGAAATCCACCCACCTTGGTCTCCCAGAGTGCTAGGATTGCCTGGCCCTCATAGTGGCATCTTCAACTTTACTACCAGATCTTGCTAAATTACTGTCAAGAAGTTGTATGTTAGGGCCAGGCGCTGTGAGCTGTGATGTCATAGCACTCTACTGAGGGTAACAAAGTGAGACTCTGTCTCCAAAAATAAATAAGAAATATCTTGAGATGGAGACGAGCTACTGCCTTGTGATATAAAGCCACAGTATTTTATCTCTAATGATTTCTGCCTTTTTTCAACAGAAGGTGGTCTTCTGCCCTGTGAAAGAAGCACTGGAGGTAGACTGGAGCAGTGATAAAGCAAAGGCTGCTCTGAAGCGCACAACTTCGGATTACTTTCTCCTTCAAGGTGAGGGCTCAAAGCAGAGCTTCCCCAGGGAGGGCTTTTGGCTCTGATTTCTGCAAATGGGACTACAAAGTCCAAATGGTTTAAATGGTTTTGTGAGGTTTGCTCTTAAGTTGAATTCCTTGTTAGCTAATCCTTCTTTCTTAGCTAATTGTCAGTGACCATGGAGAAATGTAGAGTGAATGGGGATAAAGCTTTTCATTAAGATCTGGGTTCTAATGACTTGCCCTACACCTTTTCTTTTTCAGTTGATCCTGAGATAATACTGTTACAAATTAAGCAACTTCTCTTCACCTTTTCCCTCTTCAGAATTCTTTCTTGATCTCAAAACCAGACCCATTCTCACAAAAGGTGGGGTTTTCCTGCCTCTTCACTATTAATGATCTACTTTTCAGTACATCCTTGCTGGTGCTCAAGGGGCTGTCAGCTACGTATTGGTTGGCTTATCAGTATTCTTCCTGTGCCTGGCACTTTTAATTTTTAAAATATTATTTAAAAAATAATAATTACTAACATTGAATGCTTAGTACAGGTCATTGAGAGTAGGTAGTATTACTATCCCTATTTTACAAATAAGGAAGCGTAGGCACAGAGAAATTAAGATTACCCATGTTGTCAAGATGACATAGGAAGTAAGTGTAAAAATAACTTAGAAGGGCTTGGCGTCTATAGCTCAGCGGCTAGGCCAGCCACATACACCGGAGCTGGCGGGATCAAATCTAGCCTGGACCTGCCAAACAACGACAACTACCTACAACTAAAAAATAGCTGGGTGTTGTGGTCGCCTGTGGTCCCAGCTACTTGGGAGGCTGAGTCAAGAGAATCGGTTAAGCCCAAGAGTTTGACGTTGCTGTGAGCTGACACCACAGCACTCTTCCCAAGGCAACACAGTGAGAGTCTGTCTGAAATAAAAAACAAAAAACAAAACTTACAGGGTGGCATCCCTAGCTCAGTGGGTAGGGCACCGGCCACATGCATTGGATGGCGGGTCCTACCCTGGCCCGAGCCAGCTAGAACAACAATGGCAACTGCAACAAAAGAAAATTAAAACAACTTGGAAAAAATACCAGAAAAGCACAAAGAAGAAGAAAAAAGTGACCTTGTCATTTTTGTGCTTTTGGGATTGTGCTTCCAAACTTTTTTTTTTTATTTCACAGTATATGTAGCACAATATTGCTCCAGATTCTAGAGTCCCATTGGCCACCTGTGTCAGGTCCACTTGTCTACTCTAAGACCTGTGCAAATTACTCTGTGCGTAACTATAACCCATTCTCAGGGACAGAGACTCTGTGGTAGAGAGGTGTAACTTTTTTTTGTTTTTTTTTTTTTTTTGAGACAGAGCCTCAAGCTATCACCCTGGATAGGGTGCCGTGGCATCACAGCTCACAGCAACCTCCAATTCCTGGGCTCAAGCGAGTCTCTTGCCTCTGCCTCCCAAGTAGCTGGGACTACAGGCGCCCGCCACAATGCCCGGCCATTTTTTTTTTGGTTGCAGCCGTCATTGTTTGGCGGGCCCTGGCTGGATTCAAACCCGCCAGCTCAGGTGTACGTGGCTGGCGCCTTAGCCCGTTGAGCCACAGGCGCCGAGCCGAGAGGTGTAACTTTTTATTTAGTAAATACGCAAACCATCTTTTGTTTGCATTCAGACAGTTTTCAGCCCTCCTTTTCCCAAGGCTGAATTAAAAGCTGTGTGCCTCCCTTCCCATGTAAACTCCAGAGTATACCCCTCCCTCAGAAATCAGGACACATGGTAGCTGTGAATGGTAGTTAAAAGAAATTCCTCTCTCCCCAAGGTCAATATATACATACAATTTAAAAGGAAATACATAAAACTTCTTAATAACTAGTAAGAAGATCAGATTAGACTACAAGTATATTTTTATATTGTCTGAATCAAGTTGTTCACATATTAATTTAACGGTGTTAAGAAGATGAGAGGAGTGGGGAGAGTTGAATGACAAGCTCCCCCCCCCCCCCTTTGAGACTTGGTCTTCTTTGCCACCCAGGCTTCATTGCAGTGGTTTCGTCATAGGCCACTGTAACCTGAGCTCCTAGGTTCAAGAGATCCTCCCTCTTTAGCCTCCTGAGTTAGGAGCTGGCACTTGAGACTATAGGGGCATGTTATCATGCCCAGCTAATTTTCAAATTTTTTGTAGAGATGGGATCTGACCATGTTGCTAAGGGTGATATCCTAACCTCAAGTGAGTCCCCTGCCTCAGCTTCTGAAAAGTGCTGGGATTATAGGCGTGAGCCATTACACCCTGCCAAAGTTCAGTTTCTTTTTCTTTTTCTTTCTTTTTTTTTTTTTTTTTTTGAGACGGAGTCTCACTTTGTCACCTGCAGCAGAGTGCTGTGGCATCATAGCTAATAGCAACCTCAAACTTCCGCGCTCAAGCGATTCTCTTGCCTCAGCCTCCCAAGTAGATGGGACTATAGGTGCCAGCCACAATTCCCAGGTATATATTTTTGTTGTTGTTGTAGTTGTCATTGTTGTTTAGCAGGCACTGGCTGGGTTTGAATCCGTGGCTGAGCTACGGGCACCACCCAAAATTCAGTTTCTTAAGAGCAGAGCAAGCAAAAATAATATTCTGGAGCAAAGTAAATATTTTATGCAGCAGCTGCTGACCATTACTCTCAGAAGTTAACAAGGAGGGTGGTGCATGTGGTTCAAGGAGTAGGGCACCGGCCCCAATTGCCAGAGGTGGCGGGTTCAAACCCAGCCCTGGCCAAAAACTGCAAAAAAAAAAAAAAAGTTACAAGGAACTGGAGTAGTAGACAGGTTGTTGACAAGAAGCACTAGCTTTGGCATCATGACCCATGAGGCAGACATTGATGCACAGTTGTTCAGGATCGGAGTAGTCAAAAATGACCTTGCTCAGCAATGCCCATAGCTCAGTGCTTAGCGTGCCAGCTGCATGCACCCAGTCTGGCAGGTTTGAAACCGGCCAGGGCCAGCTAAACAACAATGACAATTGAAACAAAAAAATAGCCAGGCATTGTGGCGAGCGCCTGCAGTCCCAGCTGCTTGGGAGGCTGAGGCAAGAGAATCAATGTATGCCCAAGAGTTCGAGGTTGCTGTGAGCTATGATGCAACAGTACTTACCAGGGGTGACATAGATTCAAAAAAGAATAAAAAGGCTTGGCGCTGGTAGCTCAAGCAGATCGGGCTGGAACCTAGCCCAGGCCTGCCAAACAGCAATGACAACTACAGCCAAAAAACAGCTGGGCGTTGTGGCAGGCACCTGTAGTCCCAGCTATTTGGGAGGTTGAAGCAGGAGAATTACTTAAGCCCAAGAGTTTGAGGTTGCTGTGAGCTGTTATGTTACAGCACAATAGTGAGGGCGAAATAGTGAGACTCTGACTCAAAAAAAGAAAAAACAGACTTTGCTCTGCCCTTTTTTTTTTTTTTTTTACAATTTTTGGCCGGGGTTGGGTTTGAACCTGCCACCTCCGGCATATGGGGCCAGTGCCCTACTCCTTTAAACCACAGGCACCACCTGCTCTGCCATTTTTTTTTTTTTTTTTGGAGACAGAGCCTCACTCTTAACTCCTGGGCTTAATCAATTCTCTTGTCTCAGCCTCTCAAGTAGCTGGGACTACAGGTGCCCTGCACAAAACCTGGCTATTTTTTGGTTGCGGTTGTCATTGTTTTGGCAGGCTGGGGCTGGATTTGAATCTGCCAGCTCTAGTGTATGTGGCTGGTGCCTTAGCCACTTGAGCTACAGGTACTGAGCCTCTGACATTTTTTAAAAATGAATGATCTGGAGTTAACTAAATTGTCTGAGCCTCAGTTTCCCTGGTGCAGCTGGCAGTATTAGTAGCACTTTCTTCAGAGGGTTTTTGTGAGTCTTAAGCCATATATTTGCAAACGCCCAGCACAGAGTGAGTCCTAGAGAACTGTTATCTATGAAGGTAAGTGGGGTTTTTTTGGCCTGTCTTTTTTTGGTATGTATTATATGTATGTATTTTGCAACTGTGTTGTAGAAGGGTTTTTTGCTTGTTCTGAGATGGAGTCTCATTTTATCACCCTTGGTAGAGAGCCACGATGTCATAGTTCACAACAACCTCAAACTTTTGAGCTGAAGTGATCTCTTGCCTCAGCCTCCCAAGGAGCCAGGACCACAGGCACCTGCCACAATGCCTGGCTATTTTTCTGTTTTTTTGCATTTTGGCTGAGGCGGGGTTTGAACCCGCCAACTTCGGTATATGGGTCTGGTGCCCTACTCAATGAGCCACAGGTGTCGCCCATGATAGAATTTTTTTTTTTTTTTTAATTAAAAAAAAATTTTTTTTTTTTGAGACAGAGTCTCTCTTTGTAGCCCTCAGTAGAGTGCTATGGTGTCATAGCTCATAGCAATCTCAAACTCTTGGGCTCAAGCGATCCCCTTGCCTCAGCCTTCCAGGTAATTAGGACTATAGGCGCTCACCACAATGCCCAGCTACTTTTTTTTGTTGCTGTTGAGACAGAGTCTCAAACTGTTGCTCTAGGTTGAGTGCTCTGGCATCACTACTCATAGCAACCTTAAACTCGTGGGCTCAAGTGATCCTCTTGCTTCAGCCTCCCAGTAGCTGGGACTACAGGCGCCTGCCAGGCTATTTTTTAGTTATAGTTGTCATTGTTGTTTGGCAGACCTGGACTGGATTCAAACCCGTCAGCTCCAGTATATGTGGCTGGCGCCTTAGCTGCTTGAGCTACAGGCACCAAGTCATGCCCAGCTAATTTTAGAGATGAGGTCTTGCTCTGATTTAGGCTGGTCTCAAACCTAAAGTGTACCTGCCTTGGCCTCCCTTAGTGCTAGGATTTCAGGTATGAGCCACCACACCCGACTAATCATAGAATTTTATTTTATTTATTTATTTATTTTTTTTTGAGACAGAGCCTCAAGCAGTCACCCTGGATAGAGTGCAGTGGCATCACAGCTCACAGCAACCTCCAATTCCTGGGCTCAAGCGAGTCTCCTACCTCCGCCTCCCAAGTCGTTGGGACTACAGGCCCCCGTCACAATGCCTGGCCACATTTTGGTTGCAGCCGTCATTGTTGTTTGGCGGGCCGGGGCTGGATTCGAACCTGCAAGCTCAAGTGTACATGGCTGGTGCCTTAGCCCATTGAGCCACAGGCACTGAGCCCAATCATAGAATTTTAAAGGGAAGTAACTGTACAGATTATCAAGACCAAGAATGGCAACTATGTGCTCTTCGTTCCTCTCTTTATCCCTCCCCTATGACAGATGTGGCTAAAGGATCCGTTATCATTGGCCAGAATGTCTAAGCCATCAAGCAGCTTTCCCCGTGACCTCAGACTCCCTCAAGTAGCATTCCCTGCAGTCAGTCACTCTGCACTTCTCAGTGCTAATTAGGCTAGCTCTCTTTTTATGACAAAAGTGAGACTTCGATGGAAAGTAATTGCATGCGGCTCGGCGCCTGTGGCTCAGCGGGCTAAGGCGCCAGCCACGTACACCTAAGCTGGCGGGTTCAAATCCAGCCTGGGCCCGCCAAACAATGATGACAGCTGCAACCAAAACAAAAAAGGCCGGGCGTTGTGGCAGGCGCCTGCAGTCCCAGCTACTTGGGAGGCGGAGGCAGGAGACTCGCTTGAGCCCAGGAAATGGAGGTTGCTGTGAGCTGTAATGCCACGACACTCTACCCAGGGTGACAGCTTGAGGCTCTGTCTCAAAAAAAAAGAAAGTAGACTCGGCGCCTGTGGCTCAACGGGCTAAGGCGCCAGCCACGTACACCTGAGCTAGCGGGTTCTAATCCAGCCCCAGGACCTGCCAAACAACAATGACGGCTGCAACCAAAAAATGGCCGGGCGTTGTGGCGGGCGCCTGTAGTCCCAGCTACTTGGGAGGCGGAGGCAAGAAACTCGCTTGAGCCCAGGAATTGGAGGTTGCTGTGAGCTGTGATACCATAGCACTCTATCCAGGGTGACAACTTGAGGCTCTGTCTCAAAAAAAAAAAAAAAAGAAAGTAATTGCATGGTTGTAAAGGTTAGTGTACTCTAAGGTCTAACATCCATCTTTCCTGACTCTTCAGGGTCTGGAATCTTTTACACCACAGTGCCTTTCCTAATATTTTGGATGCAAATAGAACCTTTCCTGGTCCTTTTTCTCTTACCAGCAGACAGACTCATCTTAGCCTTTATCGTATGTTATGTGCACATTCCTGATGATTTTCTCTTTTTCCCTCTTGGTCTTTCTCAGTTGTTAAGTCTTTCCAGAGGTACTACAAATACTATGAGGAGTGTTCCCAATATAGTCAGCCAAAAGCCTGGTTTCTTTTCCATGCATGCATACTTTGTTAACTCCTCAGAACACCTGTTAGACTATAGATTGCAGAAGTAAAGGGAAATAACTCTCATGATCTCTTTCCTGGGTTATTGCTTTCAGCTGAGAACCCTCAGCTTGTAAGTTTTAAGCTGACTTTCTGTGTGTATACATGTATCAACTTATTCTTATGTTCAGAGAAATATTCCTTCCATTTTTCTGCTTGACTATTCATATAACTGAGATTCTCTTGGAATCCTCATTGGATTTTTACAGGAGCACATAGCAGCTTCCACATGTGCAGTTAACCTTTTGCCAGATGTATTTGGCATTAATTATGTTTGTGACCTTGGGCAAATAAGTCAACTTGGGTCTTTAGGATTTTACTTAATCAACTATAAAATGATGGGATTAAGTTAGTTGACCAATCTCTGTAGGCTTGCTATTCTAAGAAGTTGCTAAATTCCTTACTGTGCCTTCATGCATTTTTATTTTTTTAATTATTTATTTATTTATTTTAGATAAGATCACTTTGTTGCCTAAGGTAGAGTGCGGTGGTCACCATAGTTCATTGTAATCTCAAAACTCCTGGGTTCAAGTGATCCTCCTGACTAGCTAGGGCTACAGGCACTTGCTGTAATACCTGGCCCATTGCTATATATTTGTAGAGACAAAGTCTTACTCTTGCTCAGTCTGGTCTTGAAGTCCTGAGCTCAAACAGTCCTCCTGCCTCCCAGATTGCTAGGATTATAAGTATGAGCTGCCGCATCTGGCCTAATTTTTATTTTTTTTTTTTTTTTTTTTTTTGAGACAGAGTCTCACTTTGTCACCCTCACTAGAGTGTTGTGGCATCATAGCTCACAGCAATCTCATACTCTTGGGCTCAAGTGATTCTCTTGCCTAACCTCCCAAATAACTGGTGCTACAAGTGCCTGCCATAATGCCCGGCTATTTTTTGTTGTTGTTGGAGTTGTCGTTGTTTTAGCTGGCTTGAGCCAGGTTCAAACCCACCAGCCTCCGTGTATGTGGCCAGCGCCCTACCCACTGAGCTACGGGCGCTGCCTTTGTTTTGAGACAGACTCACTTGTCACCCTTGGTGAGTATCCTGGCATGACAGCTCATAGCAACCTCAAACTATTGGGTTCAAGGGACTCTCTTGCCTCACCCTCTCAAGTAGCTGGGACTTACAGGTTGCCACTACAATGCCTGGCTACTTTTAGAGACGAGGTCTTGCTCTTGCTCAGGCTGGTCTCGAACCTATGAGCTTAGGTCATCTATTTGCCTCCCAGAGTACTAGGATTACAGGCATGAGCCACTGTGCTCAGCTACCTGCCCTAATTTTTATATATTTAATAACTTTATTCAGATATCAAGAGATTTACCCATTTCTTTTGTTTCTAAAATTATGTCATTCATTCAGACAGGCAGTCCTCTAGTTAGTCATAAAATTTGATTATAGTTATAGTCATCTTTTTGCTGAAACCCATTTTAATGCCAATCATAATGTAAAAGGTGCAGTCCAGATTAGTGGGCAGTTCTGTGTCATGGAAAAAGCACAAGGTTTGGATACCAACATACCTGAGTTTGCATCATATTTCCCACCCTCAGCTGGGATAACCTGGCTCCTCCTGGCTGCTGGCTCCTGTCTCCAGACTTGTTAAAGAGGCTGGGAGAGAATATCACTTTCCTTTAGCTTCAAGGAAAGTGATGCTTGTGTATGTGAAAGGTGTCAGTGCCAGAAGTGGCCTTGATTTTGCCTGCTATAATGTCAACCTCAGTCAAATTCTGACTTCAGAATGTGGATGGCCTTGGGCATTGCCCAATATGAGTAGTATGCTTTGCAAGCAATACATGTTTATGGTACCTAAGAATGTTTATTCTGTATCAAACACTACTTGCTATACTGGTAAGCATTTTCTCTCTGTTTTCTTGTGACAACTTTTGAAATATAATTGTTATCCCATTTTTGTATAAGAGGAGTGAGATTGGGCGTCGCCTGTAGCTCAAAGGAGTAGAGCGCCAGCCCTATATGCCGGAGGTGGAAGGTTCAAACCCAGCCCCGGCCAAAAACTGCAAAAAAAAAAAAAAAAGAAGAAGAAGAATGAGATTGAGGATGTCTGTGACTGCTCAGATCTGCGTATACTTGATTTTATAGGCAGAGTCATTATTTATTTATTTTTATTTTTTATTTTTTTTTTCTCAGAGACAGAGTCTCACTTTATCACCCAGCACTTTGGGAGGCTGAGGCAGGTGGATTGCCTGAGCTCAGGAGTTCAAGACTAGCCTGAGCAAGAGTGAGATTCTGTCTCTAAAATAATAGCCAACCGTTGTGGCAGGCACCTATGGTTCCAGGTACTTGGGAGGCTGAGGCAAGAGAATTGCTTGAACCTAAGAGTTTGAGGTTTGAGGTTGCTGTGGGCTATGACTCCATGACACTCTATCAACAGTGACAAAGTAAGACTCTGTCTCAAAAAAAAAAAAAAAGTATAATAGGGCTAGGGGCAGTGATTCACAACTGTAATCCTAGCACTTTAGGTGGCCAAGACAGGTTTCCTTGTGGCCAGGCGTTTTAGTCTAACCTTAGTAAGAGTGTCTCTACAAAAAAGAAAGAAAAGAAATAGGCCTGGTGTGGTGGCTCACTGCCTGTAATCCTAGCACTCTAGGAGGCAGAGGTGGCTGGATTGGTGAGGTCAGGAGTTCAAGACTAGCTTGAGCAAGAGCAAGACCCCATGTCTTAACAATAGCTGAGCGTTGTGGTGGGTACTTGTATTTCCAGCTACTTGAGAGGCTGAGGCGAGAGAATTGCTTGAGTCCAAGAGTTTGAGGTTGTTGTGAGCTCAAACTCAAGGAAGGAAGGAAGATTGATTAGTTGGACATGTTGGTGGACAACTGTAGTCCCAGGAGGATCACCTGATACCAGGAGTTTGAGGCTACTGTGAGGGGTGATTATGTCACTGCACTCAAGCCCAGGTGATGGAATGAGAACCTGTCTGCAAAAAACAGAAAAGTACAGTAAAAAATTATTAACAAATTCACAAAGGCATACTATTTTTTTATTAAACCTTCTGTATTTTTTTCCTCTTTCAAATTTCTGGGGAAACTTCTGTTAAGAGAATTTCTTAACTATCTTAAAAAATAGTTAACAGTTACAATTGTACATGCATAAGTGTGTGTTACAATGCTGATTGGGGCTCAGTGCATATAGCTCAGCAGCTAGGGCACTAGCCACATACACCAGAGTTGGTAGGTTCAAACCTAGCTCGGATCTGCCAAATAACAATGACAACTACAACCAAAAAATAGCCGGGCATTTGAGAGGCTGAGTGAGGCAAGTGAATCGCTTAAGGCCAAGAGTTTGAGGTTGCTGTGAGCTGTGATGTCACAGCACTCTACCCAGGGCAACAGCTTGAGACTCTATCTAAAAAAAAAGGGGAGGGCAGACAACAACCCAGCAAGAGAATCCCATGGGGGCACCAGTGGGAACGCAGCTCTCCCTTCAGAGTGGAACAAATGACCAGGCAAGTAATAACCAATCAATCACTCATACACAAAAAATATTTCTTTATTGAGAACTACTATGTCCTCTATTAAGCAATGGCGAATCCAAGTCAGATTCTTTTTTTTTTTCGCTTTTTGGCCGGGGCTGGGTTTGAACCCACCACCTCCGGCATATGGGGCCGGCGCCTACTCCTTTGAGCCACAGGTACCACCCGCAAGTCATATTCTTTGTGAGGAACCCTCATGTGCACCCCAGTGAAACACCCTGTCCTCTCTAGGAATTCCTAAGGCATCCTTAGTCACGTTCCTAGAAAAGATCTTGGGAAGAAATTCCATGGTCTGGGAAAAACAGAAAACCACTTACATGCCTTTCCAGGCAAGACTGGTCATAGATGACAGTATACTCAAAGGAATTGTACTTTCTGCAGCCAAGAAGATAGCAGGTCCTCCTCTATATGCTCTAAGATCTTGCCATATGAATTAAGCCATCAAGTATAAACAAGTGAGCTACCAGTGAGCTTAAGCGATTCTCTTGCCTCAGCCTCCCAGTCTGGATTCGAACCTGCCAGTTCCAGTGTGTGTGGCTGGCACCCTAGCTGCTGAGCTACAAGTGACGAGCCTGCCCTACCCTCTCTTGCACCCACCAGGCTTTTGATTGTAACATCTCCCTGGCCTTGGCCTGCCACTTACGGGTAGATGATTCCTTTTTTTTTTTGATAGAGACAGTCTCACTTTATCGCCCTTAGTAGAGTGCCGTGGTGTCACACAGCTCCCAGCAACCTCCAACTCCTGGGCTTAGGCGATTCTCTTCCCTCAACCTCCCAAGTAGCTGGGACTACAGGCACCCGCCACTATGCCTGGCTATTTTTCTGTTTTTGCAGTTCAGCCGAGGCCGGGTTTGAACCCGCCACCTTTGGTATATGGGGCCAGTGCCCTACTCGATGAGCCATAGGTGCCCGATTCTTACTGCATCATTCACATTTCAGCTTCAGGGAAGCAGCTGCCCTGCTGTTTGTATGCCTGTGCTTTCTTTGTTTGGGTATTAAATTTTTTTCTAGTTTACTTAATAAATTAGTGGCCAGACTGAATGCTTCCTACTGCATTTTTCCACTATCTTCAGAGTTGGCCTCACCATCTGTGAGCAAAAGGTCTCATCTTTTTATTATTCTCCCATGGCATGTTGCAAAACATTAAGTGTGAGCTGGTTTCCTGTGGCAAAACGTTAACTTTGATTTGTTCTTTTTGAGGTTACTGTGAGTTTATCATAACAAGAGTGCTAAAAATATCAGGTCTGGTATGGAAACAGCATTCTCTTACCAGCATGAACAATAACATGCAGGTTTAGCCCAGAGCAGGAAGAAATGGGGTTTATCTCAAGATAAGAATTACTTATCAGAGAATCCTTGGCAATCTTAACTTTCATGGCTTCTGTTCTGATGAGTTATGGAAAAGTACTTAGACCATTATTCAGCCACAGAATTGAAGCTGACATTAATCTTAGACCAAACATTTTATGAGCACCTGCTATGTGCCAGATCCCATGGCTGGGAATCATGAAAAGAGGGAGAATAGAATAAGTCTCTTTGCCAATGGAAAGCCAAAAAAATACTTCTACTCCTTGTGAGGAGAGCTATAACAGAGGGCTATAGAAAAACTTTTGTGTTATATTGTTTGGTTTTCAATACTTTTGAATTATTCCATAATAATCAAAAGGAAACTGTTGTGGGCACTCAGGGAACTGAGGATCTGGCCATCTACAGTAAATTGTGAAGTCTTGACAGAGAAGGAGACATCTGAGCTGGATTTTGAAGAACAAGCATTTGCTTAATGGTAAAGAGATGGGATTAGGCTCGGTGCCTGTAACTCAGCAGCTAGGGCACCAGCCAATATACCCCGGGGCTGGTGGTTTCAAACTCGCCCCAGGGCCTGCCAAACAACAATGAGAACAGCAAAGAGATGAGAATATAGCAGGCATAAGAGCAGCATAGGCAGGGCGGCACCTGTGGCTCATCAAGTAGGGAGCCGGCCCCATATACCAAAGGTGGCGGGTTCAAACCTGGCCTCTGCCGAAATGCAAAAACAGAAAAATAGTCCCAGCTACTTGGGAGGCTGAGGCAAGAGAATCAATCACCTAAGCCCAGGAGTTGGAGGTTGCTGTGAGCTATGTGATGCCACGGCACTCTACTGAGGACGATAAAGTGAGACTCTATCTTTACCAAAAAAAAAACAAAAAAAACAGCACAGGCAAAAGGCCAGCAGGGCAGAGATTGGAGCTTAAGGGGACCTGGCTGTACTTTCTCAGCTGATAGGATATTAGAGTTACCAAGGGAGCACTTGAAAATTGTAGATTCTCTCAGACTCCCTGAATCAAAAATACTTACAGATGACTTGCCTCTCTCCATTTTTCTAATGCTCCAAGGTTTCTGTACTCACTAATGTAGGGGAAATCACTGCCATTGAAGAAGGGGAAGCCTTATCCAAGATAAAAGCCTTTTTTTTTTTTTTTTTTTTTACAGTATTGGCCTTTTATTTTCAATACCTATTATGCCATGAATTCATAGGGAGTGGGTTCCAGGAGCTCAGGATCCTTTCCATTGGTTTTCATAAAGTGTGCTTCTTTGGGTGGCACAGGCTGGCTCTTCAGTTGAACCCTGGTACTTTTCTCTTTGGCTTCCTTCTTTTTCTAATCATTTTCCTTCACACATTTCAGGCTCTTACAGTGCTTAAAATGCTCAATGAGAACATTAATCCTCTTGGCAAGAGTGTTGCCCTTAACTTGTTTGTTTACAACAATGCCAGCAGCATGCTGGGTAACATTGTAGACTCTTCCAGTTTTGCCATCGTAACATTTGTGTGGAATGCCTTTTTGAACAGTACCCTTGATGTCTACAACATCACCTTTCTTGTAGATTCGCATATGTGTAGCCAAAGGAACAACTCCATGTTTTCTAAAAGGCCTAGAGAACATGTATTGGATGCCTCTACTCTTTGCCTTTGTGTTTGTCATTTCAGTGAGTTACTGAAAGATGGCATCTCAGGCCAAAAGGAAGGATAAAAGTCTTTTTTTTTTTTTTTTTTTTTTTTGAGACAGAGCCTCAAGCTGTCACCCTGGATAGAGTGCCATGGCATCATAGCTCACAGCAAACTCCAATTCGTGGGCTCAAGTGAGTCTCTTGCCTCTGCCTCCCAAGTAGCTGGGACTATAGGTGCCCACCACAACCCCAGGCCATTTTTTGGTTGCAGCCGTCATTGTTGTTTGGCAGGCCAGGCTAGATTCAAACCTGCCAGCTCAGGTGTACGTGGCTGGTGCCCTAGCCCATTGAGCCACAGGCGCCGAGCCAGTACTATATTTCTAAATGAAGACCTTATCCCACAGAGGGGGACAGACGAACTAATCCAGGTAACTCTTTTTTGTATTTTTGCCAGGTCCTGAAAGAACTGAACCAAGTAGCTTTTGAATACAGTATTTTGACTGTATGCCCTGTGACTAAAGAAAAAAAACCTCTTATGTATTGAAGTCTAGTTTGTTGGTTTGTTTTTCACAGGGGTATGGGTTAGCAATTCTGCTCACTGTTCTAGAAATGAACATATTGGAAAATATAGTGTGGGTAATGAGACTCAACATTTTCCTTTTTCTTTCATTCTTTTGAGACAGGGTCTCACTATGTCATCCTGGGTAGAGTGCTGTGATGTCACAGCTTACAGCAACCTCAAACTCTTGGGCTTAAGTGATTCTCTTACCTCAGCCTCCCAAGTAGCTGGGACTATAGGCACCCGCCACAACGCCCAGGTATTTTTTGTTGTTGTAGTTGTCATTGTTGTTGAGCAGGCCCCAGCTGGGTTCGAACCCATCAGCCCCGGTGTATGTGACCAGTGCCCTAACCACTAAGTGACAGGCGCTTAGATGAGATTCACATTTTTTTTTTCTTTTCTTTTTTCTTTCTTTCTTTTTTTTTTTTTTTTTGTGGAAACAGTCTTACTTTATTACCCTCGGTAGAGTGCCGTGGCGTCACATAGCTCACAGAAACCTCCAACTCCTGGGCTTAGGCAATTCTCTTGCCCCAGCCTCCCAGGTAGCTAGGACTACAGGCGTCCATCACAACGCCCGGCTATTTTTCTGTTTTGCAGTTCGGCCAAGGCCGGGTTTGAACCTGCCACCTTCGGTATATGGGGCTGACGCCCTACTGGATGAGCCACAGGCGCCACCCTTCCTTTTTTTTTTTTTTTTTGTGGAGACAGAGTCTCGCTCTATCTATCCTCAGAGTGCTGTGGAGTCACAGCTCACAGCAACCTCCAACTCCTGGGCTTAGGCGAGTCTCTTGCCTCAGCCTCCTAAGTAGCTGGGACTACAGGCGCCTGGCTAATTTTTGATGCAGTTCGGCCAGGGCCGGGTTGGAACCCGCAGCCTCAGTATATGGGGCTGGTGCCCTACTCGCTGAGCCACACGTGCCACCCCACCCTACATTTTCCTATTGTTTCCTATTTTCTATCGACTCTTATGTGAATATGGAGGGTGAGGAAATGAGAAAGAACCCTGTGGTATTCAATTAGAATTGGAGTTATCAGGAGAAATTCATGGTTTCTTGTGTAGATACAGAAATAGGTGTATGTATGCAATCCCATTGCTAGGTATCTATCTACCTAGAAAAAAAAAGTTATTTTACTATAAGGACATTTGCACTAGATTGTCTATTGCAGCTCAGTTTACAATTGCCAAGATGCGAAATCAACCCTTGTGCCCATTAACCCATGAATGGATTTATAAACTGTGGTATACGTACACCATAGAGTACTATTCAGCCCTAAAGAAAGATGGAGACTTTATAGCTGTTGTAATAGACTTGGATAGACTTGGAGAACATTCTCTTTAGTAAAGTATCACAAGGATGGAAAAACAACTATCTAATGTATTCAATACTAATATGAAGCCAGTAGATGAACTAATACATGCCCACACAAGCGAAAAATGCAATTTAAATCAAGCAGAATTGCAATTTAATTCAAGCAGAATTATTCAAGCAGAGAGGAGGAGGGAGAGAGGAAGGGGAAGGGAGATTGGTGTGCTCTCACCTAATGGGCACAAAGTAAGGGTATATGGTGCATATCCTGGGTTAGGGACACAACTACAACAGAGACCTTACTAATAAACACAAACATTGTAACCTAATTGTTTGTAACCTCATAATTTGACATTGGGGCTGGGCATAGTGGCTCACACTTATTATCCTAGCACTCTGGGCTCTGGGAAAGCAAGGTCGGTGGCAGGAGTTCAAGACCAGCTTTAGCAAGGGTGAGACCCTGTCTCCATTAAAAAAAGAGAGAGAGGCTTGGCGCCTGTGACTCAATGGGCTAAGCGCCAGCCAGGTACACCTGAGCTGGCGGGTTGGAATCCAGCCTGGGCCCGCCAAACAACAATGACGGCTGCAACCAAAAAATGGCCAGGAGTTGTGGCGGGTGCCTATAGTCCCAGCTACTTGGGAGGCAGAGACAGGAGATTTGCTCCAGCCCATGAGTTGGAGGTTGCTGTGAGCTGTGATGCTACGGCACTCTATCCAGGGTGACAACTTGAGGCTGTCTCAAAAAATAATAAATAAATAAATAAAGAGAGAGAGAGAAATAGATGTATTCATGTGTTCTCAACAATTTGTTGAGAGGGCGTAGATGCAAATACATCCCAATGTCAATGAAAGCATTCATACTCAGATCATATCATTAGTATCTTTCTCCACTAAATGGTGTCAAGGCTCATTGAAGAAATGGCTAATTCCAAAGCTGGGGTGGGAAAATTGCAGGTGAGTTTAGAATGTTCTGCTATGCCAGGAAGTAAAGCAGTCCTTTTTTTTTTTTTTTTTTTTGTGGAGACAGAGTCTCACGCTGTCGCCCTGTCTCGAGTGCTGTGCCTTCACAGCTCACAGCAACCTCCACCTCCTGGGCTCAAGCGAGTCTCCTGCCTCATCCTCCCAAGTAGATGGGACTACAGGAGTATTTCATTTTTAAAATATAAGATAATGTCACTTGAGCCCAAGAGTTTGAGGTTGCTGTGAGCTGTGATGCCACAGCACTCTATCCAGGGTGACAGCTTGAGGCTCTGTCTAAAAAAAAAAAAAAAAATGAAATTATGTATCTCAATGTATGTTTCTGCCATCTTAGCTAGATATTCCCCATTGTAGTATAAGATTTTCTATTTTTCAGCCTTTTTAGTGATTATTAATATGATTTTTCTATGGTTTAATTTT